>VTPC01007694.1:41018-55582 GCA_011009095.1 Ignelater luminosus
CTAATAATGCATATTTCTAGCATAGTACTCATTTAGTTGCTTTTCCATAATAACTTCTCGAAATTAGTTTTTGGAAAGCGTTTAATTCCTTTTATTTATATTTATAGTTACTGACTGCACAATCCGGAACCCTAACTTCTATAGGGAAATTTAATTTAGAATTTAATTTACCTTTTCAGCTTAAACAATGTCATACAATAATTACTCTTTTTGTGGTTTATTAAGATTTACTTAGATAAATTCTTTTTATTAACGCATTGTTCTCTTAGCAGACCTTGTTTTTTGTTAATTCAAAATTTCTTTTGTTTTCAAAAGGCAGTTTTATAATCACTTCAGGGGTGAGTAGCGAAAATTAATAACCCTCTTGAGTGACACCAAAAAATTACTGCAAGATCGGAAAGAAAGATAATAGTAATATTTCTTGCTTTCAGAACATAAAATGAGAAAACAAAATACAGAATTCATGAAACTAGTTTGACGATTTAATTGAGAAATACTTTCCAATTTATTCCATTCTCTGAAAGCTGTGTATTAACTTTTTCTTTTATGTAAGGTATGTACAACATCCAGCATCTGTTAGTTAAAATGAAACTTGCTAAATTTATTCCTGAACTTTTCCTAGAACATCCTGGATTATGAAACTGTAGGGATGATACAACTAGTTAGTTTTGTATACACAAATAGAGATGAATCAACATCTGTGAATTCTGTTACGTTGTATTAATGTAATATCTACCAATCACGTTAAAAAATTCACAGGTGCATTCTAGTATCTGCTGGTGTATGTTATGAGGTTATGACGTTAGTTTAATATTAGTTTAAGAGAAAAGAAAAGAACGTGTTTTTTTGTTCAGCTGAAATCGTATTTTGTTTTTAAGAAACGAATGTGCAGACAACAGCTTGCTCGAAATATGGATGTTTTCTTTCTAATAATTCGCAACAGACTGCCTTGGATATTGTTAGCCAATTTTAGCAGTTACACAATTCCAATATCCGGTTTTCTTAAGAAATAACTTCACGTTTTTGAATTGCACCGTAAGCCAATAAAGTTTATACGTAGGCACTATATACAGGGTGTTTCTAAATTGCACGAAACAAATATAAGGACGTTATACTACAGCGAAGGATAGGAAGAAACTTGTTTTCTAAAAACACTCTCATGTGGAGCTACGCCGTGCCGCGCTGCCTTAAAGTTCTGTTAAATAATAGGATTTTGTTTTTAATAGCTCCTCAACGAAACGATAAATTTGATATGCATGCACTACTTATTAAGGTCTTTATTGCAATTAATTCCTCAAAACTGTCTGTGTCTCAAAATTTTGTTTGGAGGGTAAAGGCCGTTCTTCACATTAGATACAAATTTTAACTGATCTAACTCTAACTCTAATGGTTATTGAAGTTTTTTTCAGAAAGACGAGATTTTTTCCAAATGTAACAAGCTATGTAATGGCTGCCTTAGATTTAAGACACTTCCGTACACAAAAGTGTTCTGGAAATTAAAACGATCCTCTATCTCCAAAACCATCCTTGCAACAAATTTCCTCTAAACCTCTAAATCAAGTCACAGAACTCGAAAGTGATGTCGAAGATGTATGGGTATCTATTGACTGCGGCATTCGTAAACTGTATATATGCTGCGTCTACATCCGCCCTCGCGATTCAACTGCTTGCCAATCTTTTAGTAATAAGTTGATGCATAACTCTGACAACTTTTTAGATGGTATTTTATAATATGTGGCGATTTCAACTTAGCTCATGTAACATGGAAAGAAGTAGAGATAATTTCTTCAAAGTTATAAGTCATAACACATTCTCATTACACCGTCTTAATGCGTTCTCATATTGTAAGTTTTTACAATTCAATTTAGTTCTTAACTGTGATAGATCCTAGATTTAGTTTTATCTAGCGCATATTGCATACATTCTTTAAATGAATCTATTTTCGCGTTTGTAAATTTTGATAAATATTATTGATATTGAACTTACTGACTTACATAAATGTTAATAGAGTTCCTACAAATAATGAATTTGTATATAATTACAAAAAGGGGCGAATATATCCAAATTAATAATTATTTTTCGAGTATTAATTGGCACGAGAAACTAGATAACTTGTCTTATGAGGAATGCAACCACTACTTTCTATGGCATTGTTTATGAAGCTGTGGAAACTTCTGTACCATTACGTAAAAATCGTTCTTCATGATATCCCCAGTGATATACTTCGGCCACAATTAGAGCTATAAAAGAGAAGCGCAAATTTTACAAACGGTGGAAATAATATGGCAACCATTTAGAATATTTTACCTTCAGTTTACTACGCGGCAGATCAAAATTCCTTATTGCTACAGACTTTTGCAATTATCTTAATTCTATCGAAAGCAATATCACACATAATCCCAATCAAGTCTGGTCCTATACCAAATCTAAGAAGAACACAATAAACATTCCTTTTAAAATCGTACAGAATGACACCTTAGCTACCGAAGGAGACGCTATTTGCAATGTACTTTCAGAATATTTTAGCTCAGTATTTATAAATAGACAATTAATTATTGATTCATCAGTCAATGACACAACTAGTTCTTCTCATGATAGGCCGTCACTGATAATAACACCTAAACTAGTCTACAGTCATCTTGAAAAAATAAATATTAACAAGGAAACAGGACCGGATGGCAACCCCCGAATATTGATTCGTAGGTGTACTAACAGTCTTTCTTTTCCCTTAGCTATCATTCTTAACTTATCTTTTTGTGAGAGTACTTTTCCGTGCATGTAATATTAATCCATAAATCTGGTAACCGTGAACTTGCTAGTACCTGTCGAGCTATTTCCTTACATTTTGCAATACCTAAGATCTTAGAAAACATTGTGTATTAGGACATTGTGATTACAGTTAGAAATCACATTTCTGAACAACAGCATGGTTTTCTAGTCAGAAGATCGGTAGAAACGAATTTAGAAACTTATATTGATTATTTGGAAAAATCTATGGATAAGGGAGGACAAGTGGATTCAATATACACAGATTTTAGCAAAGCTTTTGTCAAGATAGACCACAATGTTCTGATAGACAAATTTGAAGTGATAGGTCTTCCTCGAGACCTATTACATAAATTACAATCTGTGAAGTTCAATGAATTCTATTCTATCTACGTACCAGTTACGTCAGGTGTTCCACAGGGTTCCCATCTAGGTCCGCTCCTTTTTATCATTTACATTAATGCTATTATTGATTGCATCAAGTATAGCAATATATTACTATATGCAGACAGCATTAAAATATTTCGACAAATACATAAAATTAACGATCGCCTTTTATTACAAGATGATTTGGATCGTATAAATAATTATTGCTTAGCGAATAAACTTTTTTTAAACCTAGATAAATGTTAGAAAATATCTTTCACTAGAAATCTTGCACCTGGAGATTATTCTTACCATATTTGCCAACGTATATTATCGGGTGCCAAATATGTTAAGAATTTAGCCGCAATAATTGATAACAGATTGACTTTTTCTAAACACTGATTACTTTACTAAGAAAGCATATACAAATTTAGGTTTTATCATACGGACATCTTGGATTTCTCCAATATACACTGCAATTAAGTACTTTATCTTGCATTTGTTTCTAGCATTTTATGCTGGGCTAGTGTGGTTTGGAATCCCAAGTATTATATTTATATTAACTCTTTAGAAAATATACAAAAAATATTTGTTAAATTTATCAAACGACAATTTAATATACTAGTCATAGATTATCAGCATTTCTGCAATGACATAGGATTGTTTTCGCTGCCTGAAATAATTTTTTCCCAGGTAAATTGTTCACAACTATTGGAAATGACAAACTTCAATGTTCCACCTCATCAAACGAGAAATACAGTTTTATTTAATTTTCCTTTTTGCAGAACAAACTCATGTCAACATTCTCCTTTAAATCGAATGGTTAAATCTTATAATCAGAACTAATTCTATTAACCCCTTCATGTATGCACTTGAACAATTTAAAAGAAAACTGAAACAAATCAACCGGTGAAGTCTGCCATTCTATAATTTTGATATTTTCATGTTTATGGCTTCATATTTACATTATATTAGCGGTATGTTAGCACTTGATTAGGTTATATTTATTTTTGTTATTCCCTTACGTTCTTTTTACTTTAGTTGCATATTTATTATTCTTATTTCCTAATTACATTTCTAATTATAATTAATGTAAAAACACTTGCATGCTCAACTCAAGTTTACAAGTTTACAAACCAAAAAGACGAGCAGAATCCTGTGCGCTCTTCCCAAGAACATATATTAAGGCTTAAAGATGAAGCTAAAATAGATGTATTAAATCGGATGTCTTATGCATTATTAGGTTACAATAATCCTAATCATTCGGTAACCAAACGAAGATCAATTGATATTATAAACAGACATTTAAATTCAAAACATTTGTTTAGCATAAACATTAATTAACAATTAATGAGAATTTATAAAACATTAAATGAACGATTAACCGTACAAAACAAACGTACAATCGGAAGTCACAATGAAAGTCAACAAGACCCATTGACTTTCAAGTCTGACACTGATGTATATAGAAAAATTAATACTAATATTGGAAATAAGTTGTTGCCGAAATTGTTGCCCTACGCAAAACTTACCACAAGCAAAACTTGGATAGACTTCCGGCCAACCAGCCAAAATTGTAACCAATCTCAACAAGAACCTAGGGATCCTACCGTATAAAGTAGATCCAGCAAGAATAAAACATCAAACCTACAGTCTCACTACTTTCATCTAGAACCTATTGGAAATGAAATTACTTTGTCAAAATATTAGTTTCATTATTTCATAACGTCTAAATAGACTATATCTTTCTGAATGAAAAAACTTCCACAAAGCTTTATCTTATCAATATACTTGGTTGAACGAAAATTCAATTCCTTGAATCCTAATGCTCGTGTAAAACAACGTCTCATTGACAGATTAGACACGATTATTGAAGGCACTATAGGAACTTTACATGCAAACAATACCATGCATTATGATCAAGTAAATAATGATTTGAAAAATAACCAAAATCAGGTTGTTCGTAAGCTAAATAGGAAAATTTCTCTTACTACACAGATAAGAAAATTTTAATAGCACGGTTACTTTAATGAATAGCAAGAAGAGGTTATAATCTCTAAATCTAAATAGAATACAATTTTAGTTAAAAGATCTAATGTTCAACCCAAATGATTATTTGAAAACAAGGAACATTCTGGTAAAAATTAACTTGACCTTAAATTTGATTTTGTAATTATTAAGTGACGTCAAAAATGCAATCACATTTGTCGGAGGAAACACTTTATAGTATTGTAACTAGAATCGACTATACAGATTATATTCAACTATTATTCTCCTAAATCATTACTTTTTCCAAATTCACCAAATAATACATAGAAATATTGCGATCTTTTAGAAGTTGAAGCTTATCATTCTAAGATTGTTTTCGTTCTCCACTTTTTCTTAGTGTATCTTGAAACTTTTTACTATTATCATCTTTATTCAATTCCTGCCAAAGATGATAGAACAATTATTCCTCCTTATACCTATCTGGTAATCGACGAAGATTATTGCTAATGCACATCAATACCTCTTATCCACCGGCAAACCGGATACTACTGTCCTCATGGTAACCTCGTAAATGGAATGCAAGAAGAATATTGCGTTTTACAATTGTCACTAGTGGCGTTTTTTCATAAAACCTTTCGACGAATTTCTAAAGAAATTACCAAAAGCGTCGTACAGCAGATCGATTAATCCCATTGTATAGGAATTCTTCTAACAACACGAAAATTCAAACTCTATGCCAACATTCTGATCTTACAACGCTAAAGGGAAGTTATTTGATATATCTACCTGTAGGATGCCGTTTCCACTGCAACAATCACAATATTATATCAAGGAGAAGGAAATAAACAGAGATTAACCAATGTTATTACCTAAAATCAACATTCTTACAAAAATTACAATCTAAAATATAAAATCTCAACAGGAACCATCAACTACAAAAAAGCAACAAAATTTAAAACGATTGATGCCAATTTACAATAAGAATCTTTCAATTAGTTTCTAGATTCTTCTTATTTATATAATTTTGGTCTTACTGGATTCTATTGCATAATATGCTGAATCCAAAGAAATTGAAAAAGGACACACAGAAGTCAATCAACTCCAGGTGAACAGCAACAGCAAAATCCCTCAGCACACCCTGTGGGATTTTTCCCCACATGAAATATGCCAACAGTTGAAAATGGAGGAATTGAAATATTAAAAAAATATCATGTAGATTGTTATAGTTAGCATTTCTATTTATTTAACGATTTTATTGAATTAAGATTTTTCATTGTAGTTAATTTATAATAAAACTTCGAACGTTAAAGTTACAATAAAGAATTAAAAAGTGTACATTATTAATTCAAACAAGTTTTTAAAAATCGTTTTGAACAACTATTTCCAATGTGCAAATGATTTAATTGTGTTTCAATTATTATAATTTTATTATGCAAATAAAGCCCTTGATAAGTAGTGCACGAATACTAAATTTTGTTGTTGTAGCACAAACTGTTACGGAGTTAAATTCTATCTAGGTTTTCTTATTTTTCGCCATAGAATAACGTCTTTATATTTGTTACATACAATTTAAAAACACCCTGTATTTACAATTTATACATTGTTCTACTTGTATTCGTTTTATGGTTATAAATATCGTATGTATGTATTCACTATTATACACCATGATTTATAAAGGGTTTAATATTTTGAAAGTAAATATATAATAATGAAGTCTGGAACACAGGAGAGCGTATAATATCTAATCTAGTTTATCTGAAGTGATAACATTACAAATACATTATCCTTTTGAATAAGTACACTAAATTAATTAGGTCTGATAAATTAGACATGCTAAAAATATTACACTGCATGGAGGTTGTTAATAGCATTATACCCTTCGTATAATTTTCTAAAATTAAATATAATTTAAAAAATTAAAACCTTCAATGTGGTCCATATTTAATTTTTATAAAGACCAAACAGTTTTTTGTTAAAAGCTTTCACATTAAGCAATTTAACCCACATATACGCAATTATCATATTTGAACAGCTCATTTTTAGATAAGAGGGGTGAACCTACTTACTAAGTTTTTCAAACATTAAATTATGCGTATTTAGCGGATAATATATAAAACATATTTATCTCGTCCATTAACATACCAAAAAGGTAATTATACTACTACGCGATACTCTTGACAGTACTAGTAAGTACATGTATGTTTCCACAACATATTTAATATTATTTATAGGCACATTAATATAACGCAACTTAAAACAAATGTAGTTTAAAACTTAGACACAAATTCTAAATAATAAATTAATTATTAAACTTGAGTAAAACCTTCCATTTTGTAAAAATGCTGCTTGAGATATCACTGAATCTGAATCCTATACTTACTATTATGGTACGGCATTACGAAGAGTTTCTTTAGCAAAGTAAAAAGAAATGTCTAGATAAACATAAAAAGTTGATTCCGAACTAAAGCTAGTCAAAAACAAAGCCAATTTAAGAAAAAGAGTATTTGGTAAAGAAAAAGCAAAAGAGAACGTCCTTAAAAGATCCAATAGATCTACTTTAAGTCAGATTAGACAGGAAATTTCACAGAAAACGTGAGAGCTTGTTTTGATAAAAAAAGAAATTTGTCGTTTACACTAAATCCCCTCTTATTTAATGGTCTGGAAAGTAAACGTAAACACTCCTACGCTAAATCCGCTTTAAATCAAAGAATTTGTCAACTTACGTAATTACAATTTTCAACCCGGTTGTAATATCCCGATACTGCCAGAGTTCTTTAGAGGACATAAATCAATCATTCTCCAATTACGCTTCTACACTTGTACAATCGATATTTCTAGCATAAAATAAATCAAGCGTAAAAAAGTAAATGCATGTTTTACAATTTCATACTATATATTAAAAAATCTGTTTATATATGCGAGGAGTTTTGCATATTAGAAGTATTTAATAACCAGGCCCTGGAACAAGTAGAATTATTGCGTACGCTTAGTCTTTATATTACAAGATGCCATTTCTAGCGTTTCCTCTTTTTTAGTCTGGTCTTTTAATATTTGTTCAACCAGGCTTTATTTATGCTCTCTACGTCTCTTTTACCATACAACATTCCCTTGTGCTGGTGCTATTAATGATTCACGTTATTTATGCTTCATGTCCAAAACGTTGGGTTCCTTACTTTTTCTTAATTCCTGTTTAGGTTTCCTAGAAATATACTCCGACACCCGTTTCAAGTTTTGTCTTTTTCGGTGATTTATCTTTTATACACAGTCTGATTAGTCTTACATCTCAAGAATCTTTATAGTTCTTTTGTCGTCAAAGACATTACGAAAGTGTAAATGAGCAAGTTGAAATCTCCAAATCTTTTAAAGAATACAATTAGCGTTTATTACATTTACGCGGCAGTCGTCAACTCTGTTACTTTCTAATCTAACAGCATGTGTGTTACGTATATTAAATTTCTAATTTAAAATATAATTTAGCAAAACGTTTGTTAATTAGTTTTGATTTTATAGACATTTAGAAATAATCAAGGTTTTGTATTCGAAAAACGGAAGCTAAATACTTCTGTGTCATAATGATACGCTCCAGGATCTTCCTTATTTTACTACAATCACACGTTTTATTAGCCGCCACTCCTAGGTGTTGTATTCAGTAAACTACTCGACTCTCGATGTTGCTTCGCAAACCGACGTGGTGTCTTACATTTCTTTAGCCGGAAGGGATGAAACAGTCTCGTCGGAAGTTAGCCCGCGATCGGGCTAGCTCAGATGCAGGAACACGAACGAAATGTTATGCGAGCACGCGGTATTAGTGCAACAGTGCAAAGCGTTAAAATGATATTTATGAGTAGGGTAGTAGAACAAAGCAAAAAACACGTCCTTGATATCTTGAGAATCTCACCCGGAGCGCCCAGATAAAAATTCAAAAAAAAACGCAAACCTTACTTACGCCTCTTTCACTTCCATCAGTCGAGTGAGCGACTTCAACTTGCGGTTTTCACACTACGATTGCATTTCAGGCGGTTAATGATTTAATACCCTGATCGACTGTTCTAAGATTTTGCCTAGGTTTTCCTTAATTGTGACGACAGATTCGGGAACAGTATAGAACTGAACACTTCCTCTGATGGGTGAAAGCGGTTCAGAGTTAGCAATTTCTTGAAATGGCCCTTACTTTCATTCGCAGTCTAGCGATTACATACGGTGACACGGTGACAACAAATCAAAAATTGGTAAACGATCACGGACTGAATGAAGGTTTTGTATCTGTGGTGCAGGCAGTGCTTCAGCTTCACAATTTAAGGAGGACATCTGTTGAATCGAATCTAGCCGTTTGAATATATTTACTGAGACAAAATAGGATGACATGAGATTTTTGTGGGTTTGATTTAATTTTCCATGTTCAGAACCAAGCTTCCAGTCGCCTTAATTAATTCTGGGATGTTTGATCCCTCATGAAAGCTGAGGAAGGGTATTTTATTGGCGAATTGCGGTTGGGGCCTTGGGGCAAGGTATATCAAAAAAGATACAGAGGCAGCAATGTTAGCTGGCAAACAGAAAATTGCCAATTAGCTAATTAGTAGGAAGCTCTTTTGATGTCAAGAAATGTGACCGTTACTCAGCGTTGAGAATTCAGAATTTCCGAAGTTTATCTATTAGCCAATATTCTTTCAAATATTTGTTCAGTAGGAGAGCGATGGACCTGTAGAAAGTTGGGTCTGTAGAAGGCTTACGGTGCTTGTGCCAATTCTTACATGTAAACGTTCGTGACTTTTCTACTTTTGGGACCACAACAACTTGCATTATGTAACTTGCACTGCCAATTGCGTTCTATGTGTTTGATTCTCTTTTAATTGTAAGCGAGTACTAAGCTTACCAAGAGCACAACGCCGTAACAATGTTTACACGTTAAGGTGACATAACGTATTTTTAATTAGAAAGAAAATATCAGCATCGACTTATTGTTAGTAAGTTTGCTATGGTAATGGATTTAGCACTCTTTTTAATAATGAAAATCTTCTTTGATACAGAACCACATTATTCAATAGGCTTAGTAGGCTAAAAGAATAGCAAGAAATAGGCGCTGCCGCGCCAAATTATTTTAAATGCACATCAGCATGAGCAGCAAATTGTTGTCTTCTGAGGATGATCAACTGTCTTAACTCGACGTTGCCTTGATAACGGTTTATTAGTGTTACTACTCATTCAGAATTTTAGTATCTACAAAGCTATTGAAATATTTAGGCGAGTGGTTTCCAAACTTATTTTGTAAGATAAAATCTATTCGGGTAAAAAAAGTTATGGTCTAACTAAGCGAAAATATGTTCTTTACTTGGTTACTATAGTCGATACTGTTACTCCTATACAGATCCCTAAGAGCAATAATTGAAAAACAAGTCTTTTAAGGAAAGCTGTAAAACCTACCTTACAAATCGATCAAAAGAAAAGGATTTAAACAATGAAACAGAAGAAACAACCTAACAATTATTTATGGAGGACAGAATTCATAAAGTAACGTTGAAATGCACATATTACTTGTAGAAATTAGGTCCACTATAGGCGTTGTTTCAAAAAAATGTAAACGAACAAAACTCCTGAAAGTTGACATGTGCATTCAATGTCCTACGCAAGCGTGTTATGAAATATGTAGAAGAAAACAGCAAAATTTCAACAGTATACAAAGAACACAAAAAAGAACTAAAAAATTAAGGATTCCAAAACACATATAGTACGGGTGAAGACTATGGCCTTCTACAGCATTGAAAAGGTAGGAAGCCATTTACTGGCAGTTTTGATCTGTAACCTAACCGAGTTTTTATATTTGCTTTAAATTTGCTTGTACACACATATCCTCTTTTATCATCTTAATCTAATCAGAAGACAGAGCAAATAGTTTTGTTACTTTTAGAAGCCAGATTCCTGATTAACGTCGTCGACTACTGCAAACTACAAAATCCTCAATGACTTTCTTCAAATATCATCAAATTTGGAAATATCTAGTTTTGTACCTCAATTTTCCCCTGTTGTAGTGCAAATAATTCATACATCTCGGTGTTTTTTAGGACAAACGTAATACGTAATTAGTTAGTTTGGAACAAAAACTTGAAATTATCCTGAGCGGGCTATTGAAACCTGTTTTGCTACGCACACTAATTATGATCGCTTCCTATCTAATACTTTAAAAGGATAGAAGAAAACGTTCATTGAAATAAATAATAATACGAAGTTAAACTTTGGAGTCTTTTTTGTTTTATTAATTAATTTGTTTGTTTTGCTTTACTATAAATAATTTTCAGTTTTGAAAAACAATCAGAGGATTTAAAAAGTTAAGTTTGCCGCTAGCTACAGAAATAAATACAGCATTCTTTGCCAGTTTTTCTTTTGATGTTCAGATAATTATTGCAATGACAAAAATGGCGTTTCCTTTAATAACATCAAAAAGATATCTTTAGAAAAAAAATAGACAGGATGCCCGTTTTAATACTTTTTCTGTTTGAAAATAGGCAACAAATTTTACAATCAACAGGCAGCTTTTCCTTAAAAATCTCAATCTTATTAACCGAATAATGCCAGTAACAAAGGAGCTCTAGTTGAAGTTCAATCATTTCAACAGTAATTTAATAATCTTAGTATATCTTCAACTTTATAATTTATCTCATTTTTGCAATTCTCTGAAATGAATAAGCGAAGCTTATAACTTTGAGACAATGGCAAAGTTATACGGAGAAATACCGCAAAGAGTAGATTTAGCGCTGTTAGTTCAGTTTCTTTCTCGGTTCAATTAGAGAAATTCTAGTCTTAACCCCAGATTTTGAGCTAGAATGGTTTAACTCCGGTAAGTCTGGGTCAGGAGATTTTGAATTTAAAACGATTTCAGGGATCCATCGTCCCTCAGGCGCTAGACAAGTTTTGTCGTTAACGTTGACGTTTAATTATTCAGTTGGTGATAAGCTCATTTGATAGGTTTTGGTAATAGTTCTTGTATCTATTAGTGTTTAAGCAAAACTTCTTATCTGAAGCATTACTAAGCTCTTTTCGAATTAAGCTTAATAAGCGTGTTAAGTTATTCCATATTGTACTATAAACTATTTTGATTCGTAATTTGATTTTAATATAAGATAGGGTTACCTTCTTAATTATAGTACATCTTAGGATATTCTAGACAGACTTTTTAAGTAGCAATAAACGTCTTTTTAAATCGTATTGTTTTGAAATAAACCTTAGAATTTTCTAGTGTTGTAGTAAAAGAATATGAATCTGACCATCAGTTGTATTAAAGGTGAAGTTTAAATTTAAAACAAAAAATTAGACAATGGAAATGGAATTATTATTTAATGAACGTAAATTAATTAGCAGAAAAAGAGAATTCGTTTTTACAGAAGTAAGAACTTCTTCAATAACAATAAAGCGGAAATTATTAAATTTTATCGAGCAGTAATGGGAGCATTCTACCGAATTTAACAGAGTTATTATTAGGTTTCAGATTTAATATTTTTAATAAGTTTGTCCTAAAGTTAATAATGTAAATATTCAATCTAAATCTGTTTTTAAAAAGTGACAGGTGGCGTCACGCTTCCTACACTAAAGGCATTACAATTTTGCTAAAGATGTTAAAAGATGTGAGAAAATAAAGAAAATTATCTTCTAAATCTTTTCTTCACTAAACAAGTTTTTTCGCCTTATACTTTACGTTTGACTGCCGTGCTATATCTATTTTCTAATTTGCCAGGGTTGATACCTCTATCCAGGGTCGATGTTTAATGAAAGCGAAACAAACAATATTCCATCAATGACAAATTAAACATATTATTTTCTTAAGAACTTAAAGTAACAGAAAGTTACTTTCGCGTTGTATTTTACCCATTGAGTAACTTTCTGATCAAGTTAACTTTTCCACATTCTTTCAGAATCAAAGGCTTTTCTATTTTTTCAATATCTCGATAACAACACGCAACACTGAATTAATATTTTCTAAGGGAGTTAGTGTACTATCTGCTTCATTTCGTTCACATTTATAGCGTTATCTTCATCGGAGATGGTAAATTTATAGACGTACACTGATACTGATTATATCTACAAAGTTGGTTTCAACTTTAGTTTAGGAGTTTGCTATGTAGATTATTTGGTTTATTCCAGGCACGTCTTGCATTTTAATTTAATTACAAATCTTACCTTTTAATAGCCTTTATATATATTTCAGCAGTTGTCATCAAACTAGTACTACCAATATTTTGGATATTATTGAATTATGTAACTTAATCTCGTTAAGGTAGAGTGCGTTTCCGACTTAACTACAGAAATGTGAATATAAAAATTTGTTGGTAGGTAACTAACTTAATATTGTCATCAAATAACACTCATCCATAGTGGTGTGAAAAAGTGCTGCGTTACTCTCACGTAACTATGTTTTTAAATTAAATATATTTGCTTTAATTATCTTTAATTATCTAGTAGTTACTCTTATTCTTATATTAGCAATGTCTTTGCTCATTATCTTTCTAAAATTTCGATTAAAATAATACTCTCTATGTAACAGACTATTTATCAGTTAAACATGGCGTAACTGACAGTATTATTAAGGTCTACCTGGAACTGATTACCATTACAAGCCCTGCAATGACTTTTAGAATTCATTATTATTAATTAATTTAAAAATTGCAAAATGGCGTCCCAGAAAAAAATAAACAAAATAATTAGATCAAAAGTGATGAGAAATCATCTTCCATTATAAAGAAGTGTTTCTAATTGTGGAATAGTTGCCAAAGTTAAGTGTAATCAGTCTTCAGTTATTTGAGTCTCAAAAAGTATGCAGAAAGAGTGACAACAGATCGTGTAATAGGCGACCAAGCAAAACCTCAGTTTCAAATAATGATGTGCTAAGAAGAACAGACTTGATTGATACGAGGGTTGCTATTTATATTTCTGGCCTAACAATGAAAAAACAAGTATTTATGATCGAAACTAGTTTGATTGTTTTTCAGAATATTCTCCATTAAGATTGATACACTTTTCCATGCGTTTGAACCAATTTTCGAAGCACTTTTTCCACTCTGTTTGAGGCAGCTCCAAAATATGCGTTTTGAAACAAAAAACGGCTTCTTCTGGTGTTAAAAATCGTTGACCACGCAGTTTGTTTTTGATGTACGGGAATAAAAAGAAGTCGTTGGGTGCCAAATCAGGGCTGTATGGTGGATGGCCCATCAACTCGACCTTCTGGCTGGTTAAATATTCAATTGTTTGAGCAGCGGTGTGAGAGCTTGCATTGTCATGATGAAGAATGATTCGCCTCTTCTTTGAAGTTTTCCGAATTTCTCCAATGACTTCTGGCAAACAAATGGTTGTGTACCATTCAGAGTTGACCGTTTTACGTTGCTCTAAGGCCACTGTTGCCACATGATAGGTAATGCCAAAGAAACAGGCAACCATTTGCTTCGATGTGCTTCTTC
>VTPC01007694.1:60582-92677 GCA_011009095.1 Ignelater luminosus
AGGATATTAAGGTATACAGTTTCAGAAAATCCGATTTTATACAACAGTAAATGCAAGATAAACTTCAAAATCTTAAAACTTATCAATCATCAAAACGTAAATCGACACGCAAACAAGATTTCATTGGTTAATAGTTGACGCTAGTTGACAGTACAATGCAAGGTCATTATGATCCTGTATTCTAATTGGTTGATGGTATTCTTTTAAATTTTCAAAATGAAGACACTGGGAGTTTTAAAACATTTTAATAGAAATGATTTTCACTTTAAAACTTTTTCAGCCAATGTTCTTCTAACATCTTTTACATATGCTATTCCAAGGAATTTTAAAAAAATTCTTAGGGTGGTTTTATTTATTCTCAAAGAAATGTGTTTTTCTACCCAAAAGAAAGGAGAAATTTTTGTTTTTTCGCTTAATATTGTCTCTTAGATAGAATTTTTTTAAAATGTTTTGCATTAAAAAACATATACCGGGTGTTTATTTTAAAACTTCCCACCTTGAATGACTCTTCAATTAGTAAAATTATCAAAAATTGCTAAAACACGGAGATTTTGTTTTGGAGGGGGACATCTAGTAACCTATTCTAATCAGTTGAGAAACTCTCAGCCTCCCCCCCAACCAAGTCCTCCGCAAAATTTTAAACGGCACTACCCCATGTGTGATATAGCATTTTAAAGGGTGTAAAAGTATCAATCTTTTATATCAAACAAAATTAGAATCGGCCGTTCGTGTACTAGAGACAGAAATGTACTGATTAAATTAAATACATTTCTACAAGTAGTGCACGAACGGTTAGGCCGATTTTGATTTTCGGGTAATCGGGTAAAATAAACATGAAGTTCCTTGTGATATTTGCCTTTGTTGTTGTACTAGCAGTGGTGGATGAATCTGAGGTTTTAAAGGGATTTTCTGCTCGAAATATACCATATATTGGAAAATTATACAAGGCAAGCGTGCTATTAAAATACTTTTAAATCCATTTTCTAATTTCTGGTAATTGTAAAATCTTAGGAGGTATCAACGACCAAGTCCGATAATTTCCTAGTACGCCCTTTTTCAATCCAGTCTGTTTTTGCTCTTGTAAACGGTGGCGCTAGAGGAAATACTGCTAAAAAAATTAGTAATACTTTACATATCCCAGAATGCGAAGATGAAGTGAAGGAGCTCTTTATTGGTCTGACTAAGACCCTTCAAGCTAATGATCAAAACATTTTTAGCACTGCAAACAAGATCTACTTAGCACATTACTTTAAAATACACAATGATTATAAAACAACTGCCGTAGACGTTTTTAAAGCGGATATTCAAAATATCAATTTTAGTAAAACCGAAGAGGCAGTTGACGAAATCAATAGATGGGTAGAAGAGCAAACACATAATAAAATAAGAAAGTTGGCAAATCCAGATGCAATTGGTCCAAATACTATAACAGTGCTCATTAATGCTTTATATTTCCAAGGAAAGTGGGTAACGGAGTTTCACGAACCATCGAAAGATTTATTTAGACTCAATAAGAAAGATTCTGTTTCTACGAATATGATGAGTGTTTACAAACAATTCAATTATTATGATAATTCAGATTTAAAAACAAAGTTTATAGAATTGCCCTACAAACGAGAGCAAGTAAGCTTGACCATTGTTTTGCCTTACGAATTTGAAGGTTTAGCAGAGTTGGAAGAACGTATTTCAGATGTTTTTCATTCTCAAAGTTACTTTCCGACTTTTGTTAGTCTCACTATTCCGAAATTCAAGCTTGAAAGCCTTACTCATCTCAAACCTGTTTTAAAAAATGTAAGTTACATCTTTTTTTTGTATTAAAACGTTTTGTTTTTAAAATAAAGATGTATATTTTTGCAGATGGGTATTAAAGATGCTTTCTCAGGAGCTGCCAATTTCTCTGGGATTGGAGAAACCCAAGAAGGTTTAGTCATTTCAGAGGTTGTTCAAAAAACTTTTATCGAAGTGGATAAAAAAGGAACCACAATTGCAGCTGCAACTATGGGTTAGTATTGTTTTAATTTACAAAAAATGTATATTTTATTTATGATTGTTATACTTTTAGTTGTCATGGAACTACAATCACATCGGTTAGATGATTGGATTAAGATGGTTGTCGATCATCCTTTCATATTTTATTTAAAACACAAGGTAAATGGAATCTTGTTTGTTGGCAGATATGTTAAAGCTGCAGAAGCTGTTTAACTGGATTTAAGACTGTTTTTGTATAATGTTAATTGGACCCCAAATATAAAAGCCAATTGTATATTTTTTTAATTTTCCTATCTTACATTTAAAAGTTCCGCCCATCTTGCTTGGGGATTGCTAAATTGTTTTGATATTTAATACCTGCAAGATACAATGATTTATCAGTTTTTTTTGATGTTTTAATATTCAATGTATTCAGTGATTTGTCAATAAAAACATTTTTTATCTTACGTAATGTCTAGATTATTTCTTCTTATACAAATATAAATTGATATAATACATAAAAATGTTATAATTAGTAATGAGTACTTCAAATATGCACTGTATTAATGCTTTTATTGTAAAACTTTTATAAATTAGAACAATACTTTTATCAACTTGTTTGTAACATAATCTGTTTATCAACAATCTGTTTACTTCGCAACGTATGATATTCTTATTGGCACCTAGTAACCCTATCAGTACATAAAGATTTTCTTGCTCCATAAGATTTAACATCTATAGTAAAAATGATTACTTATTTAATATTTCTGGTAGGTTTTCTAACAGCTACTGATAAGTTATTTTCAACAAGAAGTTCATTTCTGTTATTTAAACTCGAATCCATTACCACTCGTAGTTAAAGATTCATCTAACACTAAACTTCTTTTTAATATTATTTACTTGAAGTTTGCGAATCACATCACAAGTTTGTAATTTTACAAGATAAACTACCATTTTATTCCTCTACATAATTCTTCCACCATTTTTTTTCGCCTTTATTGGGGACTTATAACTAACACACTATCAGGTATACAGTTGGTGTACACCTACTACTATACTGGTTGTCCCAGACCGCCCGTTTACCCCTATTAAAATTAACGGGTTTTAGATTCCTCGATGGAACAAACGGTACCCTTACGAAGTTTGATGTGCTCTTTCGGATGGTGTAAAAATTGCAAACACATCAAAGCCCCCTTATTGGGAAGATGGGGGGCAAGTTTAAAATTGTAAATGGAAACCCATTCTAATATTTATTGCAGATTTGGATTCTAAGCCGCAAAATACGTATAATTTATTTGAAACATTTGTTTCAATTCGTAACAGATAGCGCTGTAGCGCAGTCTATTCTTTCCCTGCCAAAATGAACGCTTGCATCATCCAGAATGGCGCACATTCATTTAAATATTTAATTCCAGTTTGACATACGCAGTTAGAATGCAAAGTGAATTTTAGGAATTAAGAAAATGGAAAAAAGCTGGGGATCAATGTAAAATGTAAAACTGGACCACGCCACTTACCCCCTCCCTCCCCCCAGGGTGATTGGCAGCTTGATTTTAGCTCAGTTTAATAATTATTTCTATAATATTTAATATGTTTATTTTTAAATTATGCGGTGGAGATGGTAAGGGAAGAGGGTGAAAGTGTCTCAACTGATTAGATAGGTTATTAAATGTCCCCCTCCAAAACAAAATCGACGTGTTTCAGCGATTTTTGATAATTCTACTAATTAAAGATTTATACCAGGTGGGAAGTTTTCAAATGAGATCTCTGCATAAAAGATGTTAGAAAAACATTGGCTGAAAAACTTTTAAAGGTGGCATCTTTTCTATTTAGATATTTTAAAACTCATCGTGAAGAGCTTATTTATACCATTTCTGAGCATAGTGAGGTGATACGATGATGCTGAGCATGTATGATGGTTTACTAAGCTTAAATAGTGGATATCATTGATAAAAGTATCACATCTTCATTCTGTGGAACTTTCCCATTGCCTTATCTATTCCTACATTTATAAACGACAGGAAATTTCGGATTTATGGCGTGTATATTTCAGTATTCTCTTAAAGTCTTCAAGGGAATGTATTCTTTTATTATCATTCTTAAAAATCGGTTTTTCTAAAGTTATATTTTAAATTGTTTATTGTTTCTGGACTTGACGTTTATGTAATATAAAATGCTGTTACGGTTCGAATTTTACTTAGAACTTTCTACAATAAATCTTTAACCGGTTGTATGGGTGACCGTTTATAAAACTTCTATTATTTTTCCGCTTTGCAAAAATAGAGAACTTGAACGATCGTTGTGCGTAAGGATTCGAAGTTGGTCTTGCACCGTTAAATAAAATTTTTTTCCCTAGTGGCAAATGAGGGTGTTTAGACCACTAAATTGATTAATTATTTGGTATATTTACTACGTTAAGTTTTTGTCGCGGTTGGCGAATTAACAGTAATCTATGATGATTTGATCCATTAGCAAGGTCACGCACCAACTTTGAAACACGATTTCCCAGCATGTCCCCACAGAACATAATTGCAATCTTCCATGTTGAAGCTTCGCCTTATAAACTTGAACTGCAAAGTAGAATTGACGAGACTAAAGAAAAGGAAGAAGTAAAGAACGAAAAAGCGAAAAAGAGACTGCTGTTTAATGAAAAGAACGACTGGGAAAAGAAAAAAGTGATCCCTAAGAACATGATTTCAAACAGGAATTTAAAACAAGAAGAACATTCAACAAGAACATTTCAGTAGATCTTATGTTTTTTATTTGCTAAAGTAATTTTTTAGTTTTTTAAATTTCTAATAAATACTTTTTAAAATTCAGTTTTGTTTTAAAATACAGCTCTGTTTTGCTTCGTGTTTCCGTTATGCTCCAGGTTCTCTACTAATACTTAATAACACATGGGCTGAAAAGTCCCAGGCCTAACAAATAGATGGCGCTAGTTCTATTGCATTCACCGCTTTTTCAGTTAGTACTAACCTTCAAAAGACAGCTGTTAAAATTTCATGATATTCTATTCATTATTTTGTGAGTTATTGTGCTAAGAGTGACGCTACTTTTGTTCTTTTCAAAACAATGGATCAAAAACAATTTCGTGTTTTAATTTTACACTGCTTCTTGATGGGAAAAAATACCGTTCAAGCGAAGCAATGGCTTGAAAAGTGTTATGGGGACTCCGCTCTATCAGAAACAACAATAAAACGTTGGTTTGCTGACTTCAAACGTGGTCGTAGAGACACCGATGATGCAGAACGCAGTGGACGTCCAAATGAGGCGGTAACACCAGAAAACATCAAAAATATCCACAAAATCGTTTTGAATGATCGAAAAGTGAAGTTGCGTGAGTTAGCTGACATGGTAAAGATATCAAAAGAACGTGTTGGCTTTATATTGCATGAGCATTTGACTATGAGAAAGCTCTGCTCAAAGTGGGTGCCGCGTTTGCTCACTGTTCACCAAAAACAAGAACGTGTTGATGTTTCTGAGCAGTATTTGGCCATGTTTAAACGTAACAAACCGGAATTTTTGCGTCAATATGTGACAATGGATGAAACATCGATCCATCACTTCACTCCGGAATCAAAACGATCGTCATCTGAGTGGACAGCAACTGGCGAACCTCGTCCAAAGCGACCGAAAGCACAACAATCGGCTGGAAAGGTTATGGCCTCGGTATTTTGGGATGTGCGTGGTGTAATATTTATCGACTATCTTGAGAAGGGAAAAGCCTTCAACAGTGAATATTATATAGCGTTATTGGAGCGTTTGAAAGCCGAAATTGCAAAGAAACGACCGCATATGGCAAAGAAAAAAATTTTGTTTCATCAGGACAACGCACCGTGTCACAAGTCAATCAAAACAATGGCAAAACTACATGAATTGAACTTCGAATTGCTCCCACATCCATCGTATTCGCCAGATTTGGCTCCCAGCGACTACTGGCTGTTCGCAGACCTAAAAAAAAATGCTTGCCGGTAAGACATTTTGCTCGAATGAAGAGGTTATCGCTGAAACTGAGTCCTATTTTGAGGCAAAAGATAAATCGTTTTACAAAAGTCGTATTGAAATGTTAGAGCGTCGCTGGAATGATTGCGTTGTTCTTGATGGAAATTACGTTGATGAATAAAGGTAATTTTGAACAAGAAAACCGTGTTTTCTTTGTTAGGCCTGGGACTTTTTAGCCCATGTGTTATTGTTCAATATTACATGTTTAAATTATATACAGTAGGTGCTCTCTTTCTTGTTAGATGCCTGCCAAAACTAAAATTTCATTTTTCTTTCAATTTATTTGTCGATTACTAGGGTCGTTATTTTCCTTCACAACTAAAACATTAACAATTTGTTTCTTCTTAATGTAGAATCATCCAGTGTCTAGTACTGATTGCTCCTCAAGCCCATTTCAATATTTTAGCAATAAATCAGGAAACCTTTTGGCATACACAGCAACTGCATGTGCAGTATTTTCTCAAACTCACTATAAACTAAAACCATTTCAGTCTTTTCTTGACCCGATTACGTAAACGGCATTTTGAATTCTTCAACATAAACTACTTTTTCCGACACTGCAATAAGGGCATTAATATTGCAAAGCTGCTCTAGACAGTAGTAAACAATGCAGTTGTTAGATTGTTGAGATGTTTTCCTTCAAATGATGACTTACTAATATTTTTACACTTTTTACATATTTCGCAATTTTCTCAAACGAATTGTTGTGTAGTAGACCAAAACCTGTATAGAAAAAAATAAAATTTACTATTGCCTGACAGTACCTTCTAGATATGATGTAATTTCAAAGAATTGTTTTTAGTTCATTGAGAAAGGAAAACAATGATCACGTTAGATTTTAGAAGACTGTTTTTTATTTAGAACAGCCTACAATAAGTGTTTGATCACCTGTATAATCTACAGTAATTGTTTTCACTCGCGTCTGCAAAAACAAGCAAAATACTAAAGGCATAAACTTATACAATTTGAAGGTATATCAATGAAAATCGCTGTGAACACGCCTACCAAATAACAAAAAATTAGGTGCTCTTTTAATTCTTTTTGATCATCTCGTTTTACCGAATGAAAGTATGCAATTTTCGTACGATATTAGAAGGAAGGCGGGTAAGCCTTAATTGTCTGTTCTTTTGATGTATTTTAAAGGAAATTCAAAGCATTTGCATATTAACCAACTGTTTCTTTAACTATGCTATTATAAATGTCCCAGATAAAATATTTGTACTATTGCAAAAAATGTTAAATATACCTTACACATACCAGTTTTATAATTTTACATAACCTCCATTTATAAAGGGTCGCTGTTTTAGAGATAACAGTGACACCTTTCAAGCTATAATATTTCGGTATATTAAAAAATCTAAAGTTACGGGCTCAATAAATTTTTCCAATATTATTTGATTAAATTTTTATTTTCGTTACATAAGAGGTAAAATAATACCTTCTAAGATAATCTGTTTGCTGTAAAGTGAAATACAAGATATGTAGCTTAAGTAAATTTAATGAAAAGTTGCTTAATAATGTTTGTTAAGGTATTGTTGTATTTAAATGCCAAATTAATTCAGACTAAAGAAGAGGAAACCTTTGGAAAATATATTTATGATTTGAGCAATCTTCGGCGGGAAATGTACACAAACTGTTAAGATTTGTCATTTGTTTTAGTCACGAACATATAAAATGTAGAGTACATCCACTTAGAATGCGGAAAAGAGTCATGATTTCAGGAATGCACTTTATCGTAAAATTTTATTACGCGAAAGAAACCTTCAACACATTATTGAAATTCTAAGTCTCTTTGATTCCAAATGTAATTGGAAAAGTTTAATCTATCCGAAAACTACTCATTATAAATAAAATGCAAAGAAACTCTTTTAGTTATTTTAAAGTAATGTTGACATGGCCATACCTAAAACTTAATTCAGATGTCACACTGTGCCTGTTGTGACATATCTATATCTATGCCACTTAAGCAGTTAAATTCAATTTATCTAATTTTATTTTATCTGAATAGCTAACATATGTTAATTCTAAAGTAATTCCCAATTCGTAGAGTGTAAAATTGATATTTGGTTAGGCTAGGTTTCGAATGTTGTTGAATAATATGAAATGGCGACGTCAGCAGAAGTCTAGCTTTAAACAAACTGAGCTATTAGACGTACTATTGATATTAAGTAAAGCGCTATTAGGTAGAGCATTGTTATTGAATTATTTATCTGCATAGAGTAAGTAAGTTCGATAGGTTGGTTGGTTTAAAATAACTAGTCCAGCTATAAGAATTTCTTAACCTAATAATTTCTTTTTTTCCCTTTCTTTTCCAGTCTTTCTATCAGACTTTGCAAGTCACACGTGTAGGAATCTTCAAGTCGGTTTTTTGAATCTCCTAGGCTTATCGAAATTTTTGTTCCGGTTGTACATCTTGAACTGTTTAAATTGCTCTGGCTAATTACGTTTTCCAAACCATTTAGATTTATCGACTAAATGATCTTTTCAAGTCAATCGAGTTTTGTGTCGGTTTGAAGTTTTCTACTCTAACACTTGAACGGTGGTGAGTAGAGAGATGCTCAAAATGCTTTCAAAGATTTAAAAACCTATCTTAGGGCCGCTTGCACACATCTTGATTAAATGTAACTAGAGGTTAACTGCGTGTCTACGATTTTAAGCTTTAAATACTTAGATTTAAACGTGGTGGTGTAAATGACCCTTAAAATACTGATGTGCATATGGTCGATCACCTGATGATCTAGAAAAAGTAATCAGTACAGAAATAGCATTATTGATTTTACGTAAGAGATACCGATAAAGTCTACCGGGTGCTGAATCGGCGGACGCAGCTTAGAAAATCCCATGCTAATTTTGAAATGTTTAGATATTGGCTCCCCTAATTATTTTAGCACTAAATTTTATTTAGGTTTTTCGAAGGGCGTTGCAAGATGATAAATACTGAGCGTTTCAGCGTTTTATGATAACTCAATTAGAAGATATTTGAAGAAATTAATAGAAATAGTTGATTGTGAAAATTTACAGGCCTATTTGATATTGCTACTGAACTATGGGCATAACATGTATTATGCACACACCTTTCTTTAAATATCTTCTAATAGAGTTATTATAAAATGCTGAAATTGCCCTTCTTGCAACGTCCTTCAAAAAACTGTTAGCTCTAATCTAAACTGTCGGTCCCTGAAGGTGGCATATGATTGTCCGACCTGTGCTAAAACACTGAAAGAAAGGAAAACAAAGGGCGCCAGGATCTAAATATCAGTTGGACTAAAGGATCTGAACTTTGAAAATTTGCGACTTGTCAAAAATTGTTTTTCTAAAAATAACAAAACTTGTTTTTGTAAATGAATATACCAACTAACCGACTAGAATAAAATTGAAAACAAATATGAAAAACAATTCAATAATAATGAAAACGGAAATAAAACGTAACAAAACCTAAATAAAGTTTAGTGCTAAAGTAATTGGGGGAGTCAATATCTAAACATTTTAAAATTAGCATGGGATTTCCTAAGTTGCGTCCATCGATTCAGCACCCAGTATAGCTGCAGTGATGAATTTATAAAAATGGGCACAATTATGTAGTTGTTCTGAAGACATTATGTGGGACACCTTAACAGTGATATAAAAACTAGAGACGAATCTTAAAAACTCAGGACGACTGGTCATTCTGGTTCATTAATCCTCTGATTTAAGCTGCATGAACTTTCTCTTTCAACATTACGACTTACGAGAAACCAGTCAGTGCTGAACAAGAAATTTAAAACGCAATGCAACTTTAAAAATCTGCTCTGTTTGAGTTTCTTTTTTTCTTTCTTATTTATTGGTTTTTCGAAATTTAGGGTATAACAGTAATCGTCATTAAGAAATTTATCTCAAAATAAACTAAACAACATACTATTATTCAGCGAAAAACCGAGAAACGTACCTCGTTGCACCTTTCTAGCGTCGAGATGCTTAGAAAACGATAATTCCTATGTTTCTTAAAATTCCAATCTCGACTTATCTTTTATCTTTTCGTTTAATCCATAATTTGTGTCAATACGTGTCAAATTTCGTTTAATTATTTTACAGTAGTTTACAATTTTTAAAAGATTTGTTACGTGTTTTGAATTATTTTATATGTTCGTTTGAATATAGTGTTCGTGGACAAGTACTATCTGTAAAAAAATTTTAAGTACATGGAATTTTTAGTGTTGTGACGTTTTGTAATTTTTTTTTATGTAACACTTTTTGTCGAATTTTGTATTGTATTATTTTTTGTCAGGGTTTAAGAACTTTTTAAAAACAAGTATATCAGTTTTTTTTTAATCTTTTTTTTTATACTTTTATCAGTAATTAAGACACATCAACTGCTGTGTTCAATTAATTATCCTTTCAACGACAGTTCCCTGTAAATATAAATTTATTTTAAGCAGGGTGTATACGTGATGGCACCAGCTAAAGGACGACGTAAAAAGAGTGCTGTTTCAGATACTATATATGAGGAAAATGCACTTGATACTCCCAGAGATTGTTTTAACTTGAATTCTTCAACTATTACTCATTGCTTTGATAAATTTAAAGAATGCAATAACGAGATTTTTACATTTTTCAACAGTGGGAACTTTACTGATATTATAAAGAAAATTGTTAATGAAGAAACTAAATCACTAAAAGATGAGATAGTACAATTAAGAAACGAAATTGATGTGCTAAAATCCAGTAATATTGATCTAATTAGACTACTCACAAATCCAAAATACATTAATAACCAAAATTGCAATGGACCCTCATGTGATGCAAAAAGCTATTCAGATGTAGCAAAAAATGGTAATAATCAGAAACCATCTACAGCAGTACCATATAATAATAACAACAAAAATCTTTCCTTACATACCTCGCTAAATGAGAAACCCTCAATTATAACTTCGAATTCAGTCTCTCATTATAATGAAGCGGTAAGACATAACAAGAAGTTTCATAATGAAAATAAACTGATAATAGGTACAGCATTGACAAATTCTGTTTCAAATAACAATGAATTTATATCTGTTGCAAAAAGGAAGAAATACTCAAATGTTCATCTTACTAGATTAAATCCCGCTGTAAATAAAGATAAGATTGTTAATTATATCCAATCTAAATTGCAGCAACTACTTAACAACACTAATATACCAGAAGTAAATATTATGGAATTAAAATCAAAATTTTTCGATTCTTACAGTTCATTTAAAATCACAATTGATGCGAATCACTTATCAAAAATTTTAGATGCTTCATTTTGGCCTGAGGGTATTTCTGTGCGTAAATTCTATGTAAATAAAAATAATAATGGTAATAAGATTGATTCAAGTAAAAATTTTCAAGAGGTATCTTCAAAACAAAAGCTAATTTAGTAGATATTCAGCAAACAGTTAAAAATCTAGAAGTACAACATAAAAGTAGTGTTAATAACTATATTGAAAATAGAATAGAAGAATTAAAATTTTCCAATCAACATAAGGGATTACGTATAGCACATGTAAATATACGATCATTAGTTTCAAGTTTTGATACATTTTGTGACTTTGTTAATGAAAATGAAAATAAATTTCATTTAATAGCTATATCGGAATCGTGGTTATGTCCTGATTTTCCATCGAGTTCAATACATATACCGGGATATGAATTATTACGTGGCGATAGAAATTCTAGAGGTGGTGGACTGTGTTGGTATATTCTGAAGAATTTAAATTTTAAGGCTATATCTATAGATTTCTCTACGTCAATAAATACGGAACAACTCTGGGTATTAATAACGATAAAGAACACTAAAATAGGTCTCGGCGCTATATATATACCAAAAATATATAATGCCTGCTTTGCTGAAATGGAATTATCATTTTCGCATGTAATGATGGAAGTCGATGATCTTGTAGTAGTTGGAGACAAATATTGATTTAAATTGTGATTTATCATTTTCGAGAAAATTTAACAATTTGATTAACTCATTCAACATGAAACAGATTGTAACTCAACCTACCAGAATAACAAATACATCCTACTGTTACAGAATGTAAAAACTTGGATTTAATCAATGTAACAGATCATATGTTAACATACTGTGAATTAGATTATTTTACAAAGAAAGTCTTACCTAAAAGAATTACATATCGTTGCAACAGAAATTTTGTATTAAGTGCTTTTGAACATGATGCAGCTGCAATCAATTGGGATTACGTGGAAAGATTAGATAACAATGATTCCAAAGTCAATTATATTAACAATCAAATTTTAAAGTTATTTAATATCCATGCACCTATAAAATCTTCCACGTTACGTAGTAGAAAACGTCCTTACATCACGGATGCTTTAAAAGTAATAATTAATGCAAAACACAAAGCGTATAAAAAGTATTCAAAAACCAAACTAGAAACTGATTTGAATAACTACAGGCATTTACGAAATTACTTATCTGTTGCTACAAAGAATGAAAAAATTGCTTTTATTAAAGATCAATTATATGTTAACCGTTGTAATCCAAAGATGTTATGGAGAAACTTTGCTTCTTGGAATGTTCACTTAAAACCTCAATCAGAAATAGCAGAGGAAATTAAGAACGCTAATTTAATTAACAATTACTTTACAAATATTGTTCAAAATGTGGTTGTTGATAATGATACAATGAATTATTTCCTTAACAATAGATTTAATAACAACCCTCCAACTGACTTATTTAGAGAAATAACAGCTGAAGAAGTAGCCAAAATTGTAAGTAAATTAACATCTAACGCTTGTGGAATTGACAATATAAATTTAAAAATGTTAAAACTAGTATTACCATTTTGCATATATACTCTAACACATATCATTAATTTCTCGCTTAAAACTGGTACCATCCCTGCAATCGGGAAGAAAGCTGTAATTAATCCATTACCAAAAGTGACTAAAGCAAGTGAATTAAAAGACCTTAGACCAATTAGTATATTACCCACGATGTCAAAAATCTTAGAAAAGGTTGTTTACTTATTCTTAACTGAATATATTTGCGAGAGTAAAATATTGCCACCTATTCAGTCTGGGTTTCGTAAACATCACAGCACTACCACCACAATGCTTAAGATAACTACAGATATAGCGAGAAACATCGATAAATCAGAAATCACTTATCTTGTGCTTTTAGATTATAGCAAAGCATTTGACGTCGTTAACAGAGACCTACTTTTAGCGAAATTACATTTTTATGGAATCTCCGATGAAAATTTGCAGTGGTTTAAAAATTATATTACAAACCGGTTTCAAATGGTAAAAATTGATAATAAGATTTCTGAAGAAACGGAAATGAATTATGGTGTCCCTCAAGGAAGTGTTTTGGCACCTATCCTTTTCACAATTTTTACGGCTGATCTTCCAAATTCTTTGCAACATCAATGGGATATTCACCAATATGCAGATGATACTCAAATATATATATCGTGTTTACCAGAAAAAAGTAATGACTTAATTACAGAGCTCAATCTTAATCTGCAAAATATTCTAGAATGGTCGAAAACGAAAGGATTGCGTCTAAACTCTGAAAAAACCATCGTGATGTGTATTGGTACAAGAAATTTAATTTACAAAGCTAATCAGAATGCTAGAAACCAAATTATGTTAAATAATTCTATTCTAAATGCTAGTCAAAGTTCCCGCGATCTTGGATTAACTATAGACCATAATCTAAATTTTGAAAGGCATGTTGTCAAAAAGTGCAGCCAGTGTTACATGAAATTAAAGTCTTTGTGGAAATTTAAAGATATTTTACCGCCAAATGTAAAATGGAATTTAGTTGACGCCCTTATCTTACATCATCTTGATTACTGCAGTTCCGTCTATTTCAACTTTTTAACGTCTCGAATGAAGAGTACCTAGCAAATTCTTCAAAATTGTTTGCATATCAAATTAATAAAAGAGAACATATTACGCCTCATTATAACAGTTTAAATATTTTAAAATTGGAAAATAGATTTACACTTTTGTATGGAACAGTCCTATTTAATGTTTTAAAATCAAAAGAACCATGTTATTTATATAAATTATTAGTTAAGCGATCAACAATACATAGTTGTGATTTACGTAACATGGATATGTATACAATACCTAAGCACAGAACTAACAAATTTAAATGTTGTTATGAATTTACAGCGCCTAAAATATTTAATAGTCATACAAATTTATTTCAAGAGTGTACTTCAACAGCTCAGTTCAAAAGAAGTTTTAAAAATTGTTTATTAGATTTCCAGAAATTGTGATATTTAATTATTTGTTTATTTTGTAAGGGAGAAAGTGAAAAACAGCCTTGCTGACCTTTTTTCCCATTGAACGTTAATATCTTTCTCTTTTTTTAAATATATATTGTACTATTACGTTCAATAAACATTATTATTATTATTATTATTATTATTATTATTATTTACTAATTGTTACTAAAATATAAGACCTTATAAACCACAGTGTTAAGCGAAAACTGTTAAGATCTTTTAACGATGCAATGCAGGTACTGCGTTCTTAACTGCTGGCATCAGTTTGTATGTCTGTTGCTGATAAAAATAATATAAAGTTTTTAAAATACTGACCGAAATACTAATAAAAATTAAACAGATTTACATCTATTCTCAAGATATTGTAGTTGCACACCGTCTAACTTAAAAAGCTACAACATTTATTTGTACACAGGGAAATGTAACCTAACGGAAAAATGTAAAATAATACTTTAAGTACGAAGTCGCATAAGATATGGTGCAAAACGGATAAGTTAATTTGCAAAGATCGAATATAAGTTACTGCTTACTGGGATGTTACAATTCATACAATACAAATGAAACTGTGAAGTTTTATTCATTTCCAGTGCAGCGATATCAACGAGAAAACGAAAAATCTGAATTCAAAGAATTGTTAGTATTTTATAAATTGCATTAATTGTAGTTTCTGTTATTCTTTCTTGATTTTTAATGAAAAAAAAAGTGAAATATGGCAGTGTACAGTGCACCACAAAATTTGTAGTGCTCACGTTTTGTGTTCTTATCAAATTGGGAGAAAATCAAAGTGAATTTCTTTTTCCTTCGTAAGCTATAAATAACGATGGTGGAAATGCAACAACACGTAAGTTCAAAATGACAAAATGTTCAGGATATACACAAAACTGTAGGAGCTGTTGAATGAGAATTTTTCAGTGAGATTTTTTAAATATTATATTGCACATTATTTAATGTAATTAAAGCTGTACGCATCTAGTAGTTTTTCCTTAGATAGCGTATTTTAAAAAAAGATACGTGTTGTTGCAATGAAGATGATGGAATTAAAGTTAAGATACTAGTTATTGAAGCAACAACGTTAACTAAAAAATAGATATAGAATAATTAGAAACAAACTTTATTGTAATTTAAATACAAAACAAACTTCTTTAATACTCATAAATAATAACAGTAGAAACAAAAACACTTAAATACTTAAAAAAACGGAAAGATTTTTTTTATACTAAACGTTATAATAAGATCCTAAGATTTTCTGTACGGCAAGTTGTCGTAGAAATCCCAATAGTTTGCATCGAGATAATTTTTCAATTGCTGCAAATGCTTGTATTTCTTTTCACAAATAATAGATAGCCTTGATTTGAAGAGATTGGGAAAATTATCTATAGCACGCGGATTATGTCTAGGTCGACGTAGAAGAGGTAAAAATTCTTCATCAAACTTCAATTTGTAGTGCAGCTTTCCATTTCTGTAAAATAAAGCTCGTACGTTGGTTCAAGTCGGATCGTTATCGAGTCCTACACTAGTCAATATTATAATTCTTAGAAAACTGTATTTAAAAGAATACACTTCGTAGGAAAAAGGCTCTTGTCTAGCTTCCATGGACAGTTTAAAGTAATCATTGAGTACTTCTATTTTTTTGCTTCGAAATTTCCTTTCAATAGTAGCATGTACGCTGTCGCACTCCGTTTGCGTGTGACCTTTAACGAAAAAATTTCTGAATTATGTCGACCTTATTTTGATATGACAGTAAGCACAGTGCATTTGCAAAAATACAGTTGCGGTTTTGGTATACACAACCATTCGAGTAAATTATTATAGGTAGAACATTACCCCGATCCAAATATTTTTGTCGTAGAAAAAAAACGACCATTGACGCGAACGGTGAGGCTTGGAGGTCAGTCTGTGTCTCGTCGAACCAGTATTTAAATCATACAAAGTAAAATTATGACACAAACGTTTTGGTTTAAAGTAAAGACTGCTTACATTAACAACAGGGCAGGTTTTGACGGCCTGTAAGTCTATGATAATGACATGGCATGTTCCATTCTGTGCCTTTTCTTTATCTTTTACCTTTTCTTCTTGCACTCGAGCTTTTTCTTGTCTGTGAATTTTATATTCGTTTTTATTTAAATTTCCAGATTCATATTGTACACATGTGTCACATCTATTCTTTTTGGGATTAAATATTCCAATATTCATGTCGTTCGTCACGCATTTGACGAGTGTTTTCCTACTCATTGGGATTCTGTTATTTATTGCGCAATGTTTACCATAAACTTTGTATAGGTCAACGTAAGTTACGAAGTTATCTTCTAAATACTCTTTCTTTGTATCATGACGGCAGTAATGATTTGGCAGTTTGGGTAAGTCTCTAAGAAATTCACGTACAAATTTCAAATCTTCTGATTCAATACTTCTTGTAGAGGATGGCCTGCTGCGATTTTCTTCGCTTCTACAATTAAAAATACACTTGTAAACGTACCATTCTTCTATACCAAGCGTGTTCAGAAACATCCGTTTACTAACTTGTAAATGTTCTTCCCCTTTTCTTAAATTATACGAATATGAACGATCTTTGCGGGATTGGTGCTCCAAAACTGTTTTCTTCTGCGTATGTTGTCTGCTACATAATCCTGCTATATAAATTTCTTTTTGTTTCTAATTGAGTTTCTCCCAAAAATAATTAAATATATTTTTTCTATCTGTTTCTTCGAATTCGTGACAAAATCTATTTTTAAACTTCTTGCACAGTTTGGATGTGCATGTTGGTTTCATTTTTCGACGATTTCTCGCTACATCTTGAATTATTTTCTTCTCACCCTTTGGATGTCTGAATTCTAGGTAGCCTTCACCTTTCATCTTTTTCGAGTAAGTCACTTTCCTTTTATTTTTAGTGCTTGATTTGTTCTGCCGACTAGTGCTTTCTTTTTTCAGATTATTTTCGCCTTCAGATACTATCAAATTTTTGTTAATTTTAGAAGTATCTAGTTCTTCAAAATGCTCGTCCTCACTTTTCTCAGTTTTTGATTCTTCGTAATTGTAATCATTATCGTTAATTTCGTGTTCCTTGCCTTTATTACTATTGCCAAGGTGTTGCTTGTCTTTGATAAAGCTTCTGAGTCTATATTTACCTGATTATATTCTTCTAAAAGATTTTCAGGCAATATGTTTCCTAATTCATATAAATTAGAATTCTGTACGATCGCACTATTGTTTAAAACATTGTCATAGCTGATATCTGAATAAATAAATTCTGCATTGCTAAGCATTTTTTCTAACGCGGTAGTATTTTTTGGACTGCAGTCTGAAATCTCATTTTCTAAAATTTGAATGTTATTTGTATTGTCTCTCAGTGCCTGATTATCAAGGCGCATCAAAGCTATACGTTTTCCGCGATAATTTTCTATATTCTGTAGTAGTGATTATATTTCTAAGCAGGCCTATAATAAATAAAAACAGTGTAAATCAAAAACAGGTATCTTTTTGTTAACACACTTTTATTTAAATGTAATGCCAAATGCAATACCGCGTATCTAATTGTTTGCTCTTTGATAGTGTTTATTCTAATAGAATTTGTAGTTAATTGCTTGTAAGTTAAGCACAAGTGATTACTTAATATATAATACTTACCATGAAATAGATTACACTTTATTAATTGAACTTGTTACAAAGCAGAAAGTCAAAAACATCAAACGTTTTTATAGAAAGCGGTTTTAATGAAAGATACGTGGTATTACAAAGTTTAATACCGTTATAACGCCAACTAAACCATATTCAATGATAACATAAGGTAGAGATTTCTGTGCTCTTAATGTAGCGCCAAAAACGCAAATTTTGAAAAAAATGAAGATACGTGTGCATTTCCACCATCGATAATCAATAATTACTAACACCTACCTATCTTACTGCGCTTTATTTGTTTTTCGTTTTCATAAGAAAATTGCCATTGACTCTGTCGGACAGCTGCTGCTGATGTTGGAAACGTAGACAAGGAGGATAACAGAAACAATTTTAAATAAAACTGTACACCTTTTATGTTTATTAACACACGCGGTGCTTATCTAAACACGTTTTGATTAAAACATGTTCTTACGAAAACTTAAAACAGATATCACTAGTTAACCACAATCTTCTGTTGTAGTTCCAATTCGTCCTAGTTTTATCGATTTTAGGTCAGTTTTTTTTTAATTGAAAAAGGGGCATTTAATTGCAATATTTGTTCACCTTATCTACACTGGTGCGCTTCAATAAATAACAGTGACATGGCACAAGTAAAAAGTGTTGATTTAATTATAAAATTGTATTGTCCTTTTTAGTGTTTTAAAAACATTAAACACTTAGCAAAACATAGTTATGTACTTTACCTGTATAAACTTAGCTGTTGCAACCTCTTGCAATACAGGTGGTGGGACTCCCCCACCCAACCTTATATAGAGGGTGGCTTCACCACTCTCAAGGCAGTATTCAGCTGTAATTCATAAGACATTCATTCAAACACAATCATTCATTTAATAATCATTCATTCACTTTAGTTACTATTAAGTTAAGTTAATTATAAGTGATAAATAAATTCAATTAGAATCTTCGTGTTCGAGTATTCATTAAAACCTTTAATATATAAATCAACATTCATACTCATCATTAGCAATATTCAAGTTTTTACAATTAATTGTTAGATTGATTACTTTTAATGGTAATAATAGTAATAGTACATATTATTCTTTTTTTTTTAATAAATTTGTACCTTAAATAAATATTTAACATCCTTGAAATGTCAAACCAGTGAGTACTTTAACACCCATTTGTTCTACAAGCACGCAATTAATATTTATCATCAATACTCTACTACACAAATTGATAAAATATTCTCTTGTAATTTTCTGTGTTAGTAGGCTTGCGTAATAATTTAATAGTTCTTTGTTGGGTTTAAGTTTCTCCTAAAAGCAATATTATATTTGCAAAGTTCTTGTGGTAAAGTATGAATTTACTTCAGATCTCGTATTCAACTAGAACTTTATGAGCCTGCCAAGTATTTTGACAACTTTCATCCCTAAGTTATTATTATTTTACATAATTGCTTCTGCTATCGGAATTAATTTAAATAAATAGTTTCGCTTTTGTTCATTCTAGATAGCATGTAGATTATTTACGAAACATGAAAGCATTTGGAATTCTTTTATTGATTCTGCACTTTATGTACAGTGCAATGTATTATTTCAAACAAAAGGGCGAGACTTTTGTCGTGCCCGCAATCAATGCGAGTTTCGTTGAGTAAAAATTGTGTGATTATGCTTGTGCTGATAATTAATTTTTTATCAAGCAAACCTGGCACTGTGAAGGTTTAACTTTTTTTAAAATTATGATTTGGGTATTTACATATTCTGCACAAAGCAATAAAATAGAAAATTTTTAAACTAAAAACAATTAGTACCTAATGCAATAGAAGTAAAATAAAATAATTTCAGAAAATTATTAATTTGTAGATACTCTTTTAAAAGAGATAACCACTTATCCTACCCAATTTTGATAATAATTGAAGTTATAAAGTATAAACCACTATCTAATCAATCCTTGAAAATAGATTTTTCGGTAACGTATCGTGATATTACGATATTGAATTCACCAGCAGACACCAATTTAAATTTGACACAGTCATCTCCATTTTGACAGTATAAATGAAGTGGAAATATCAAATATAAACTCTTTATCGCACACGTTTAATAATTCAGTTAAAATGGAAACCGTTCATGCTACATTTTTAAAAATGAATAGTAAAAACGACTTAACGCTACTAATAAATAATAATAAAAAAAATGAGATCATAAGAGATTAATATTCTCACATAGTTAGTAGGTAGGTATACAGGGTTATACTTTAAACTGGGGCGCTTTTAAAATGCATGATACAAAATACGTACAACTTGTTTATCAAAACTATATCACCCTACAGAAGAATTTGGTAATAAATTGTGAAACTTGTGCATTTGGTAAATATCCAAAAATGTCTCATGTCAAAACTAAACTAAAATGTGCCTTGTTTTACTAGCGTTTTTGAACATTTTCCGCAGTCTTTTTCCAGGAAAGCACAAAATACTGACAAAGATGATCCTGGCCTAGAATAAATTGCAGGGGTCCCCTTCCGACTTTGAAGCTTCCAAAATCATGGGGGATACCCCTCCAGCTTCACACTAGTTACTAGAACTCCTAGCTAGCCAAGAGGTTCTCCCCTCTGGTTTTCTCTACGACTTCTGACTAAACCTTTGCCGAGTCGGGAGGTGCAACTGCCAAGCCAATTCTACGATAGGTAGATAACAATTAGAGCTGACTTTATTGAAATGAGCATGGAAGCTTGAGATGATGCCTTTAGTAATTTCCAGAATCTGGAAAATTTTAAATGATTGTTAGATTTTATATACCTATTTCAATTTTTTTATAAAATAGAAATTAAAATTGAAAGGATATCTCTAGTATGTGTTTCCCCATCTGTTTCTTCCTTCTAATCATTTTGTTTGTTATTGGATACCAGGAAGACCAACACAGGAAAACGTTTTTACTAAATTCAGAGACAATTAAAATAATCTAAGGGTAATATTTGGAACTAAATCTGATATAGCCAAACTGACATCATTCCGTTCTTCTAATGCTTCATAATAGAGGTTGGTCGCAGTTTGTGTATCTCTATAAAACAGACTACAGGACAATCGTTAACCGTAAATTAAGATTCTATAACATCAGTAGCTGCATTTGCTGGATACAAATACAAATTATACTCTACTGGTAGGTAAAAGTGCCAGTCCTCTACTTAAAAGTATTGGAATATTCTATTCTATTGTGAACTTTATATAAATATGATATGGTAGAAAAATCTGTATTCCTTGAAAATCAATTTTTGAAATATTTTATTTAATACAATTTTTCGTCCAAAACGAAATTCGTAAACTTCCAGAAATAAATCTGCACACTGAAAATAAATTCTTAGCATTAAGATAATGTGTAATACTCGTCAAATAGTAAGTCATAGCATTCTAGGGCGTTTTTTAAGCTCACGCACTGCTTCGGTGGAAGCTGCCCTTATTAGGAGCTATGCGTGTCGCTTTCCATTTAAAGTAGATAAGTAACGATCATTTTTATCCTTAAAAGAATCCAGCCATTTTCAAGAATATGATAGGATAATACTATGTAAAAAGATGGACTTAAAAAGTATTCTGTATTCGATTATAACTATACAGTATAAAGGGTACAGAGGATCAGCCTTATGGGCTTTAACGAATAAGGCGTATTGTTAGTTGCCTAAATATTTAATGGATCGCTTAGAAAGATTCTAAAAGGTGGCGTTGTAAAATCTAAATACTGTTGCCAGATCTCAACGGAGGGACACGCGGGCTCCATGATCAGCGATTTCAAGAACTTTTTATTCAACGATTTAATTTCACCACTATGATTTCACTAAGTATTAAAATGTGCACAACACCTCGTATAAGAAAGCAAAATAATGGAAGCACTTTGTTATAAAGTTGGCAGAATGTTTTATACCAATCTTAAAATAATAGTTTCATTAATATGTGCAATATAATACACATGCGACGTGACGTAATCAATGTTTACTTTGCTGCATCGCTTAAAATTTTTCTTGAAGCAGTATTGATGTTTCCAATGTTGCTGCAATCTCATATTGGATTTTAGAATATCTTGAAAATAATACTAGAAAAATGAGTAGAACATGAAACCCAAAAAATAATGCAGAATAATATCCAATGTCGATGCAATCTCATATTAGATTTTAGAATATCTTTAAAATAATACTAGAAAAATGAGCAGAACATTAAATCCAGAAAATATCGCAAATTCTAGGCATAAAATGTGAGTTTATTATAAGGAAAGCAAATCCAACTGATTTTTTATCAGTGTACATACCAAGTTCTTAGACGAAATACCCTAATACTTGATAATACCTAAGATTCTTTTTACAAAGAACTGTTATACAATACTAGATCATCTATTCACTTAATTTTTTTTTATATTTTTATTTTGTATGTCAATTTTTGAATTTGAATTTGGCGCCCTTATTTTTAAGTTTAAGGGGTGAGGGTTGGTAGAAAGATGACGACGGGACCATTAGCGGTGAATACGTATAGAAAGCGTTATTATGTTTATATGGAAAAACCATTATGTATTTTTGTGAAATAAAGAATAAAAACTATTTAAATCAATTTTTTGAATTAAACCGGCAAGGCCTACAATATCAGGTGTGGGGTTGTACCAAAAGTTAAGCCAAGAATTGTGCGAGAAGTTGTTTTTATGAAGTCTAACCTTAAAAATGTGGTGAAAATTGCTGAAAGTTCCGAGTGAACTTAAAAAGTGTAAGTCCTGCCTATCATTGATCATCATGGCAATGCTTGGCAATTTCTTAAAAGACAATATACGAAGTGCTTCGGTAAAATCCATTAATGCTTTTCACAAGCTTATTTTTGAAAATGATGGGTCAACAAAGCAGGCAGAATCGACAGCGGTTGCGAGAATTTGGTGGATTTCAGTTTGCTGTAGATTCGGACCAATTCGTTAAAAAACTAGATTATGTTAGAGTACATTTAAGTGCAGCTGATCTTATAGCAATTTTCAACATCATGAACATTGATTAGGAAGGACAAGTGAACGAGGTAGCAACACGAATTTGTACAAAACTCGTCGACCTCAGCAAGTGGCAAGACGAGTTGGAGGCAGATGCCAATGGTGATGAAGAAAGAGAAGAGGAAGACGAAAGTGAACAGGAAAGCGAAGGTGGACAAAGTGTGCAAGACATCAAGGAATTGGTGACAAGTAACAATCCTCTAAATGCTCCGAAATTTACAATGACATTCCGCGATGTAGAAGATACAATTCACCCCTTTGATGGTGAAAATAATTATCCCATTGAAATGTGGTTGAATGATTTTGAAGAAATGGCCACGGTGATGAGTTGGAATAAACTAGAGAAGTTAGTGTTGGCAAAAAAGTCTTTACGTGGACTTGCAAAGTCGTCAGTGCAAACTGAAAGAGGTTTGTGTACTTATAAAAAACTCAAAAACTATTTAGTAAGTGAATTTTTACGTAAAATTACGAGTGCTAAAGTGCATAAAATGTTAAGTACAAGAAAGTTAAGAAAAAACGAAACAGTTCAGCAGTATGTGTTAGTCATGAAAGAAATAGCAGCGAGGGGCTCCGTTGAAGGTAGGCTCTGGATGGAATTCCAAACTCCAGCATTAATAAACTTACTTTATATGAAGCGCGAAATTTAAATGAACAAAAAACCAAACTTGAAGTTAATAATAAAGTAAAAATTAAACATAGTGAAAAAGTGCCAGCAACTGTTAAAACAGAGCCAATGAGAAAGTATAGCTCGAAACCAATTAAAGATGGAAAAACGCTTTTTAGATGTTACAACTGTAATTTGGAGGGTCATCGTGCAGCTGATTGTCCAAAACCGAAGAGAGAAAAAGGATCTTGTTTCCATTGTGGCAAGACTGATCACAAAGTTCAAGATTGTGCAGAAAAGAAAAAGCAAGCACACGATAGAACAACAAATTTGATTGATATACCTACAACACAAAATCATGTTATACCTGTCAAGTATGAGTTAAGTGATTCTAATTCTGTAAGTATAGTAACGGTAAATGCTTTAGTGGACTCAGGTAGTCCAATTAGTTTAATTAAAGATAAGTATGTTAATCCTTGTTATTATAGCAGTACTGATGTAAGTAAATATAATTTTATTGGTATTAATAATTCAAGATTAAACATAATTGCCACTTTTAAAACAAAAATTAGTGTAAATAATATTATTGTACCTATTGAATTTTATGTTGTACCTGACCAGACTATGACATATGGTGTCATTTTAGGAAGAGATTTTATTTATGACTCGACAATTATTGTAACTTTTAGTGACACTATTGAAATTAAAGCTGTAGATAGTGTTAACAGAACTGACAGAATTAATTGCTAAGATGTTGATGAAATTTTGCATATTGACTATACAAGTGTGCCTGAAACTGTACATGACAATTTAAATTTAATCCTGAAGTAGAATTTAAGACAAGAATGGAAGTAGTTAACATTTATGAAGATCATTATCTTAATTCAGAAAAACCTAAAGAACCTGAATTATCATATGAAGCAACAATTGTCTTGAAACATGATCAACCATTTTCACATAGGTCAAGACGACTATCATTTTTCAAAAAGGACCAATTGCAAAAAATTTTAGATGAATTGCTTGAGAATAAAACAATTAGGCCTAGTAATTCACCATACTGCAGTCCAATAGTTCTAGTTAGGAAGATACATGATCATGATCTTAGGCTCTGTGTGGATTATCGTTATTTGAATAAAATTACAATTCGTGACCATTATCCGTTACCTTTAATTGATGATCATTTAGATCACTTGAAAGGAAAAAAATACTTTAGCAACCTCGATCTAAGGATAGGTTTTCATCATATAAAGCTATCTGAGAGTTCAGTAAAATATACTTCATTTATCACACCAATTGGACAATTTGAATATCTAAGATTACCTTTTGGTCTTTGTAACGGACCAGCTATATTTCAGAGATATGTAAATGAAATTTTTGAAGATTTGATTCGCAATAACAAAATCTTGTTGTACCTTGATGATTTCCTTATTGCCACTGATACCATTGAAGAACATTTGAAAATATTAACTGAAGTATTTGATTTGATGTCTAAAAACATTTTGAGATTACGCATTGACAAATGTAAATTTCTACAAAACGAGATTTGTTATTTAGGATACTTAATTAATTCCAATGGGATTAGACCTAATCCAGAAAATGTAAAAGTTTTAATCGATTATCCCATTCCAACAAACTCGAAAGAAGTACATCACTTCTTAGGACTAGCAAGCTATTTCAGACGCTTTATACAAAACTTCTCAGTTTTAGCAAAACCTTTATACGATTTAATAAGAAAAGATGCCATTTTTAAATTTGAAGAAAAAGAAATAAAATCTTTTGAAACGTTAAAAGATAAACTAATTAGTGCACCTGTTTTGGCTATTTATTCTCCCTTGTTAGAAACCGAACTACATTGTGATGCTTGTGCTAAGGGATATGGTGCAATTCTTCTGCAAAAACAAAATAATAATTTATTCCAGCCAGTGTTTTATTTTAGTAAAAGGACAACTGAGACAGAATCTAGATATCACAGTTATGAACTAGAGATGCTTGCAATCGTCAATGCACTTAATAGGTTCCATGTTTATTTACAGGGACTTAAATTTAAAATTGTAACAGACTGCAATTCAATCAAGATGGCCTTGAATAAAAAAGAAATTAATCATCGAATTAATAGATGGGCTCTGACTTTACAAAACTATGATTATGAATTGGAACATAGAAATTGTGAACGTATGAAACATGTTGATGCATTAAGCAGATGCAATTCTATTTTAATTATAGAAGAAAATACCTTCGAAGAAAATCTGTCGATAGCTCAAAACCTAGATGAAGTTATCAAGGAAATTAAATCAAATTTATTAATCAGAAAGGATAAACACTATGAACTAAGAAATGGGTTAATTTATAGAAAAATGAAAAATGATTTACTGTTTTATGTACCAGGTCCTATGGAATATCAAGTAATTAACAATGGTCATGATCAAATGGGACATATTGTGTTTGATAAAACAATGGAATATTTATCTCGTGTATACTGGTTTCCTAAAATGAGAGAAAAAGTAAAGAAATACATACAAAATTGCATTAAATGTATAACATACTCATCTATTAGTGGAAAAGTTGAAGGCTTCCTACACAGTATACCTAAAGGTAACAAACCCTTCTTAACAATTCATATAGATGATTATGGACCTTTAGAGAAAACATCAACAAACAAAAAGTACATATTTGAAATTATTGATGCTTTTACTAAGTATACAAAATTATATGCTGTAAAATCGACTACAACTGATGAGGTGTTAAATAAATTAAACGAATACTTCCAGTACTACAGTAAACCACAAAGAATTATTTCGGATCGTGGATCAGCATTCACTTCACATACTTTTGAAAATTTTATGAAGAAGCATGGTATTATTCACTTAAAAGTAGCAACGGCTACACCAAAGTCCAATGGACAAATTGAACGGGTAAATAGAGATCTGACACCCATGTTATCCAAACTATGTGAGTTAAAGAATCAGTGGAATAAAGCATTACCTAAAGTTGAATTTGCTCTAAATAATTCTTACTGTAGATCTATTAATACAAGTCCTTCACAACTTTTGTTCGGTATTAATCAAAGAGATAGTAATGATGATCTTAGATGTTTATTAGAAGAAGAAAAGGAAAAAGAAAGAAATTTAGAGAGTAAAAGACTAGAAGCTGAAATACAGAATTTAAAAGTACAGAAGAGTAATAAATTTAATTTTGACAAAAACCGTAAAGCTCCTTATAAATACAAAGTTAGAGACTTTGTGGTGACAAAAAATTTCGATGTGACTCCTGGTGTCAATAAAAAGTTATTACCCAAATATAAAGGACCATATGAAATAAAACAAGTATATGACAATGACCGTTATTTAATATCGGACATTGATGACTTTCAAATAACACAATTGCCATTTGAAGGTGTTAGCAGTGTAGAAAATATGAAACTTTGGTTACATGATTGAAAGTTTATGTTAATGTATGTTATTTTGTATTATATTTTGAGGTTAAGTTTTCAGTTTTGTGTTTTATTTAAATTTGTTAGTGAATAATTTACCATTTTATGCATTAAGTGTTATGTAACTCATTTATGATTTATGATGTTCTGACTTTATGTAACAATCTATATTATGATTATGGATTAAGTTTTATGAAATTATGTAATATTATGATTAATTTATGTACAATCATGATGAGTCGATCAAGTGTCAGGTTGACCGAATGTAGGGGTCAATTTTTGAATTTGAATTTGGCGCCCTTATTTTTAAGTTTAAGGGATAAGGGTTGGTAGAAGGATGACGACGGGACTATTAGCGGTGAATACGTATAGAAAACGTTATTATGTTTATATGGAAAAACCATTATGTATTTTTGTGAAATAAAGAATAAAAACTATTTAAATCTATTTTTGAATTAAACCGGCAAGGCCTACAATTTAATGGTTATATTATACTTATCTAAAATATTATTATACTAGATGTATGTTTATCTTCCTCCCTCGCTCGTACGCAGGTATAAATACTTAGGTACCGTGCGTCGCGACGTCTTTGTCTTTTACAATCGCCCTAAACTATGCGTTTGAATATATTTACATTTTTACTTCTTTTGAAAGCAGAAAACGGAAAAACTAAAAACATACCGTTGTACCTAGAAAGTGGTGAAAAGAATGTATTTGAAAAATGAAGAATTTGTAGTGAAAGAACGTTTGAACAGAATAGCAGAATACGAGGTGTAGCTACAATATAACGGGACTGATGTTTCTACAGAAGAACTACGCATGCGCCGACAGTTGTGTAGCGTGAAGCCTTCCCTTTCGATTGCTGCCCCTCGCGTGTTTGTAGACATATTAGTCTGGCCGTGGCCTTTGTTTGTATAAGATCTGTTTCTTTGTTTTGGCGAAAAAATGATAATTGTTTTAATAGAGCAACGAATTTTCGTGAAATTTTATATGAAACTTGGAAAAACCGCTACTGAAACTTATCTTTCATTAAAAGAAGTATATGGCAATAAATATTTATTACGTGCACGGATTTTCGAGTGGTTTAAGCGTTTTCAAGATCGGTGTACCCGAACTGCTAACTCGCCCGAAAGGGTCGTCCAAGTTTTATGATGGGTAGATAATCCTAGCACGAATTGATAACTTTCAAAATTCTGTAGCCCCTGCTGAGGACTGCAACCCTTAACGAGTGTTTCACACATTTGTATCCTACATTGCAGTCATGATTTTTTCAAATCCCTTTATTATCCTTATTAATTTAATTAATTAAAATATTAATTCGTAGTCGAAGTAAGCAAGAAACGACAAGACTTACATAGTGTATAATAGTAAATGTTTTAACTTGTTCTGTGCCAAGTTAAATATTGTAATAGAAACTTTAATTCTTCTTAATTTCATTATATATAGAGTGCGAAAACTACTTATGGAATCAAATCAATAATTTCAAAACGCGAATGATATTTTTGAAAAAGGATCTTTCAACCAGTTTTTGGTTTCTGTGTAATCAAGGTCACTGCTCACTACCCAAAAATAAAAAAAATATATAGCATTCTAATTTAAAAAAACTCCATATCTCAAAAACTATGGAAAATAGGCGTGACAAGTATGGGCTCATTAAAAAGGTCCTTGAAGGTACTACCCAAAAATGAAACGAAGAAGATAGCATTCTATTTTAAAAAACGCCATACGACGTCATAGCTCGAAAGGGGATGATGTCACAAACAAGCATATCGTAGTATAAAATAAAAATTGACGTGTTTCGGCGTTTTTCAAAAATATCATTCGTTTTAAAATTTCTGGTTTTATTCCATAAGTAGTTTTCGCACTGTATATAATTTGAAATTTTTAACTTTTACAGTTGCCTTATACATACCTAATACTTTTTCAAAATATACGCTGAAACTCAAAAGTGTTTTTTTTAGTGTGTACTTACAGATAAGCATTTTTTTTAAATTCTTATTATTTTGTGAATCCTATCTGAATGATATCGTCTCAAGGGTAAAATGGATGAGTCTTTTTTATATTCGCTTTCTTTCATCCGTTTAGAGCTGTTATTATTTGTATTTCTTTTCTTATTATTTTAAAAGAAGGAAGTCTTAAGAGGACTTCCTTGGCAAAATTATTTAAGACAAATCACGTGTTATACAGTTTTTGTTTTATTTTTGTGTTGAGTCTTGATTGTGAAATATTAGAGTGAATCATAATAAAGCTTTCACGAGGTAAGTTACCCACAGGGTGAGGTTTCGTAAGAAGCCTATATACAGGGTGTCGGATTCGCGAGTAGTCGCGTGACCGACCATCAGAACCCTTCCATCTACGACTGCTGGCGCCCTTTTTTATGAACATCTATTAGTTAGTAAGAGTTTTGGAAGTCGGTGAGCTTCTCTTTGTGTGAGATTAGGTAAGTTCATTTGAGAATCCACCCCATCTGCGGCATGAGCTACGGGATGTAACATCCGCCATAGGTCTTGACGGGACTCGTGCATACTTTTGAGCATTTTCCCGTTACATAATATCGCTCTACGGCATGAATAGCAAGTATTTCGAAGCAATGCTTTTCAACTCACTAAAGCTACTGTGATGTGCTAATCAATAAAAAAATTATAATGGTGTTACAAGAATCCTCAAAACTTTTAATTAATCATCGTGTAACTGCTGGTAACAGCTCAGGAACAGAGTCACAACTAAATTTCTAATTGATCACCGTATAACTGCTTGTAACAGTTAAGAGAGGAGTCAGCGCGTTGTAAAGCAATGTGTGATTTACCAAGACAAACAAACAAGTGAATTAAAAGAAATTTAGAAAAGATTATAAACGTACATACAACTTACTTGTGTCAGACTCCAGCAACTAACTGAAATCTTTAGAAATCCAATTAGTGGGCCAAAGTCTCAATTGATTTTTCAAACCCTTCAAAAATTCTTAAGAGTTAACCTTTTGTAGTAAGTAGCGATAGCCTGCGACTTGTGATTTTATACAGTAGTGCCCGACGAACTCCTAGCTAAATTTTTCGTTTGATACCAAAAATGTTTTTTGCCGTTCAGATGTTTCCCTCAGTTTGGCGATGACTTTGGTACGGTCATTAGGTTCAGCTTTGGGAGTTGCAACATGATGTAAATCGGAAAGTAGGTGTCAAATTTGGGGCGTTTGACCTTCTTGGCCAAACACTAACCTGAAGGGTAAAGAGCAAGTTGTTTTCTGCTTAGTGGTGTTTAGCACTAGTTGAACTTTCCACAATTTGCTCGGCCAATCTGTCGATCTTCTTGATTCAACACGTAATAAACTGCTGATAATTATAATGAGTTGCAATTCGTTATTAATGTGAATCGCAATCCTAAAAGGTAAACTCGAGAATGTTTTGAAGCCTTAACTACTGCCAAGATTTCGGGTTGATAAGCACTTTCTTCGGGAATAGTTTTCTGACTGAAATACTTGGTCGCATAAAAGGAGTTGCCGCGGTTTTGCATCAAAATTATTCACAAAACCGATCGAACTGGCATCAGTGTGAAACTGAGTTTCAATTTTGCGTTCAAATATGGACAAAACTGGTCTTTGTGTTAAAACATTAATTACAAACTTACGCGCTTTTTCGCACTCAGGAACCAATCGAATGAAACATTGTTTTTTGTTAAATTAGTAAAGCAAGCAACTTTGGTAGAGCAACTTGGAATAAATTTTGTAAAATAACTGGCAACTTTTTGTGGCAGCGTGCAAAGTATACATTGTACCATTAAACCATTTCAATATTGTTATTTTACATCTCTTAGGTAAATTTAATTTGTTAACAAGAAAAAAATTCTGAAGCACGTCAACTTTAGTATTAAAAGAGACACACTCTCGTCGGTCAGCCACATTCAAGAATCTCAAATGATCATGTGAATTAAAGGCTGTATTCGTTTTGTAATTAATGAATAATACATAAGCGCCCCCAAACCAAGAATTTCCGAATTTTGCGCTAGTTTGTATATTTCACCCTGAAGATAAAGGTCGCCCTGAATTCTTTGTATTGTAGGAAAGTGTTTGCAGTATCCACTGATATGTGTGATTCTATTTATTTAAAGCCACGAATACAGTACTAAAGGGTTTTCCAATAAGAGGTGTTATTTTGATATTCAAAGAAAAGTGCCATTTTTAAATATAAATGATCGGATGTTTATTTCATTATAAAGAGGAAGGTATGCCGTTAATAGTGGAAAATAACATCAGGCAAATGACCACCACGACCACGCTTACAGGACAATATCCTTTTCATGAAATTTTCCATAACCAAATCGCAAAGTGGCTGCCCTATGTCCTCGATAGCCTCACGAATTCCATCTTTGAGGTCTTGAATCGACGCTGGGCTGTTGGCGTAGACCTTCTCTTTCACGTGGCCCCAAAGAAAGAAGTCGCAAGGTGTTAAATCACAAGATCTCGGTGGCCAATTGTGATCACCTCTTCGAGAGATAACACGGTCCGGAAACTTTTTCCGTAAAAGATCAATGGTTTCGTTGCTTGTGTGGCACGTAGCGCCGTCTTGTTGAAAGTAAACGTTGTCCAGATCAATACCATCCAATTCCGCCCATAAAAAATCGTTAATCATCTCTCGATAGCGCAATCCAGTCACCGTAACTGTTGCTCCAGCCTCATTTTCGAAAAAGTAAGGTCCAATGACTCCGCCGGACCATACACCGCACCAAACAGTCACACGTTGAGGATAGAGAGACTTTTCAACAATAACTCTTGGATTTTCTGAGCCCCAGATCCGACAATTTTGCTTGTTGACGAAGCCACCGAGGTGGAAATGGGCCTCATCACTCAAGATGATTTTTCGATGGAATTCTGGATCATTTTCATGCATTTCAACGACCCAATCAGCAAAGACACGACGTTGTTGATGATCGGCCGGCTTGAGTTCTTGTGTTAACTGGACTTTATAAGCCTTAAGACCCAAATCTTTATGCAAAATACGGTGTAATGACGTTTGTGGAATGGCTAATTCCAAAGAACGACGAGGAATGGACAAACCTGGGTTTTCTTTAACACTTTCGGCTACAACAGCAATATTCTCGGCTGTTCTTGAGCGACGTGCACGGGTTTTATTCTTCACATCACTAACTTGTCCCAAGAGCTCGAATTTTTTCACCAATTTCTGTATTGCGGTCCGACAAGGTGCTTCACGGTGACCCAAAA
>VTPC01007696.1:0-119524 GCA_011009095.1 Ignelater luminosus
ACGCAACAAATAGAAAAAAATAAAAACACGGAATAAAATAATAACACGCTCAGCACCTCTAAACACCAACACACCAATCAATAAATTTGTGCATGTGCACATGACAAATTGTTCTAGTGACTAACTTCAGGCTGGCAGAAAGTCGAGAGAAGTAGTTTTTCTCCATTCAGAAATCTCGCAGTGTTATTTATGACTAGACTGAGGTGGTTTTAGGTTCGAATTGAAGAATCAGCTCCCACCAGCAGTGACGTGTATGGGATACGCAGATCATACTGCCACATGAAATAAGCCACAAACAATGCATGCATTGCAATAACTACATTAGGGTGACAATATATTTCCGACTTTTTTTTTCTTTTAAAGCTCACATGGAAAAATGTTAGTTTGATGCATTTGAAGAGTTCTCTCCAAGTATCAACTCGTTTAAAGATTTTTGAGAGGTCGCTCAAGAATTTTAAAAGTTTCAAAAAACAAAAGAAATCAATTTTTCTTTTTTTAGTTCTTCAGTTTCTCACTAATTCAGTCTTTCCTATGTAGGTTTGTAGAAAAACATACTAAAATTTTAAGTCAAAATATTAACATTTAAAGGTTGCTCAATAATTTTAAAAATAAATTTTAATGAACTTTTAATGGTTTTGAGTGACCTTTATATATTAATTAATTGTAACTATTTGTCTTTTATCATAGTTTTCAATTTCAGTAATGCTCATGATTAAAATTAATTAATTGAGATAATATCTCATTTTGTAATGTTTAAGTTGGACTTGAGCACTGTTTTAAAAACAAAAAAAACATGTCAATTCAATATCCGTTTCGGTTGCTTTTTATGTTGAATTCACGATGTGTGAAAATAAAGTTAATTTAAATGTTTAAATGCATTTATTTATTTATTTATATGACAATTAAATAAAACAAATTGCACTATAAAATAGTAGTTATAATGAGATCAAAAGTCTCTCAAAACCAAAGTTTATAGAAATTTATTTTTAAAATTATTGAACGACCTCTAAATATTAATATTTTGACTTCAAATTTTAGTATGTTTCTTTACAACCTACATAGGAAAGATTGAATTAGTGAGAAACTGAAGAACTAAAAAAAGAAAAATTGATTTCTTTTGTTTTTTGAAACTTTTAAAATTCTTGAGCGACCTCTCAAAAATTTTTAAACAAGTTAATACTTGGAGAGAACTCTTCAAATGCATCTAATTTACATTTTTTCATGTGAGCTTTAAAAGAAAAAAAAATTCGGAAAAGTATTGTCACCCTAAGCTACATGTACAAGACTGGTGGGAGATGGGTAACAGACAAGAAATTAATTTTTCATTATTCATTTTGATGAAAAAATACACAAACTAATGTTCAAAGCACCGTTACTATACGTACGTTTTACACCCAAATGATCAAACTCAGGAAGTACATTATGAATGTGAAAAGGAACAAAAAATCTTAATAACATTTTTTGATTAGGTGAAGTGGGAATTTCGGAAAACTGTAATTAATGTTTTTAAGAAAGTATGTAACAATCTGATACATTTTAAAATTGAATCAAAGGGATTTAAAATGATGACATTATTTATTGCAGTAAAGTAGTGTAAGTTTACAGTAATAAAGCCTGCTTGATAGGATCACCTCATTTTAATAGATACAACCGACTATTGAGGTCATGTGGCCCCGTGAATTCAATTCCAGACCCAAAAAGCCTCCTCCTTATGTCAGACTGAAACTCACATTGGCCTGGCACATCTTCACTCTGTATGTGCCACTTACACTAGGTAAAGTGTATAGGTTACAAGTGTCACGACCACTAAAGTACAAATACTGCATTTCATACTATTAAATCTGGAGAACAAGCATACACTTCAACCACTCAGCCAATCAAGCAATTATGTTTTTTAGTTTTACTCCCAATCTTGAGTAAATGAATAATTGTTTAAAGTTACGAAAATTAAATGTATTATAAATAATGATAATCAAAAATTAAGATTTTTCATTTTTTTTTAAGGTCAATACACATGTGATCTCCTTCCTGGAATTGAAAGCAATCCAAACATAAGTACCATATACTCAAATGTCAGCGTATGGGCTGAAATAGAAGGTGGTGGAATAGAAGCAGATCCTGTTGAAATACATTTTATTCCAGGCATATATGTCGAGCGAGAATTAATTCTATCTGATCCATCATACTCAGGAATTCTACATATAACTGGTTTGGACCATGTATTGGATCAAGTTGCTGTATGCTAGGTCTCAATACAATATTATAGAATATACATTTGATATTTTATTCTTGTAGGTTAAACCTCTAGATAAAAATCTACTTCATGTGAGTGAGCCAGAAAGACCTGAACAGAATCTTTTAACTTATGAAATTAAACTGTTGGATTACCATTGGAAATTAGATGAATTGGGTGATCCCATGAGTCTTAAAGTACGCTCAAAATTAACTAATCAGCTTATAAAGGTATTTAATCAAACATGACATTTTCATCCCTTGTATAATTAAGGAATTATTTGTTTCTTAGGTGCACGTAAGAACTCATAGTATGGGAGAGTTTAAGGGACCACAGTGCCCTGTTTCTAAACATTCTCCATTAATTTCCTTTTTGTATAATCATCGACAGACATTGGCAATCTTAATATCCATGTTGGTGATATTTGCTATTACATTCTATGGTAAGTTATTTAACATTAAATGTAAGCAAGATAATGTAAGGAACACTACATTAATAAATTCAACATTTGAAATTCTTATCTATTTGTAGGATACTCACGTTACATCAATCCTGTTATCAGCGTTAATATCCATCCTAATAGATCATTACTTAATATGGGTAAGATCGATTTAGTTAACTCTTTCATATAAATGTTAACGTATATGTATACAATTTGCTAGGTCACAGTCCACAAAGAAATGCATTTTCACCACAAAATGTGTGTACTTCAATGCAGTATTTGCAGCAACAGAGAGCAAGTAATTCTCCTACAAATAGAAATTCTAGTTTCAATAGAGAACCTGTTTATGGTGATCCAAGTAGTTTCTACTCAACGTCTGCCGAATTAAGAAGAAATAGAAGAATAATGTAGTGTACATTTTAATATCTAAGGTTGTTAAAACAAATTTTTGTACATACTCACTCAGTAATTGTTAAGTTATTGTTTGACATGTCATTTTTTTTTATTAATGTATGTCTCATAGAGACTTAAATAATTGTATTACAAGCATTTTGTGCCATTTACAAATTGTTTGTAAATGAAATGTAAAATAAGCTTTACCGTAACAAACTTATTTGAATGGCTTTACGTACTGATATAGTAATTTAAATTTGTAGAGATTGATTATTGTATAATAATAAGTACTTTAGGGTAATTAACAGATTATTGTGAAATGTAATCTCTGTCATTTTGTTCTTATACTTTTGTAAAAAGTAAAAATAAATTTCAAATTGAGAAATTTGAATTTAATCTGTTTGCAAAAAACAAGATCTTATTTTTGTTTCTCAGCCCTTCCAGTTTTACTATTTTCTCTAAATATTAAACCTCATGGATAAACTTTAGATTTATTTACCTGCATCAATTTACCCAAGTTAGTGCAGAAAGTTGTATGTATTTGTTTGATTTAAGGAGATTGGCTATGATCATTGAGAGATGGGGAGGTGAGAAGGAAATGCCTATATTTTTACATAGGAATTTGCTAGTAGTACCAACTTGGAAAGTACAACTTATTTTAGAAAGTATATCATAGCAATTTTATAGTCTTTTACAATACAGTGTGTCCCAAATTTGAGGCTCACCATTGAGATCTTGGAAACTGTAAGAAATACAAAGTTGGTTAGATTAGAAAAGAGTTGCCTATTTTCGAGATCAATTTACTGATTTTGTTTTTTCAAGAAATTTCATTTCAGCATATATTTGCTAAAAACCAAAATTTACCGTTTTCTTTTTAAAGTGGAATATCTCAGAAATGAGCAAAAAGAGAAAAAAATGGCAAAGAAAGGTTTTTAAAGAATTTACTCCAAAAAATCATTTTTGCCATCGTCTTTTGTTTTACTTCGGAGGTGGAATAAAATGCAATTTTTTTTTTTTTTAAATGGAACACCTACTTGATTTTCATATTGCTTTAGAGCAAGGCAGAAAACTTGATCTATACACAGAAGTAAAAAGATTAGTTTAGGCACTGTATCATGGTACATCCACTGCACTCACTAGTGTTTGCAGTGTATAGTCACTGGTGTTCATATCATGATTGAACAAAAACCAGATAGACATTAATTATGCTAATTGACACATTGATGACTCATTTCTAAAGTTTATTGATTGTAGTATCCATTGCAATTTTTTTATTAAGAATATTCCTTTTCAGCATTTTCAGTAAACACGATGAAACATTAATCAAAACAAATTAAAACTTAAAATCGGTAAAACCATTGAGTAAACTGCATATCTTTAAACCACTAAAGGCACTGGAAGTCTTACAAGTGTTGCATTTGCACACCTGATCAAAGATGTCTCATCAGAAAGGTGACTCTCAGTTTATATCCCAGACGTCCATTTGACATCCAAAATTTGTTTGGATGTAAATTGGACATCTAACGGACGTCTGTTTTTTTTTGACGTTTATAGGATTACCGTTATAGCACTGGACATCCTATGTTGGTTCATACTTTTTATCAGTGGCAGCTCGTGGTATTGTGCGGTGGTAGAGCCACGCCTTTGCAGTTCAATGTGTGGGGGGGGCCATAAAAATTTTAAAGTACAACATTGCAAATCTTTCTCACTTTAGAAATTTTGAAAATTTAAATTTTAAGAAGAACGAACTTAAGAAAAAGGAAGGGTTTGTAATTTTGTATATTACCTTTCCAATTCACTAAAAACAATGAATATTTACCACCTTACCAAAGTATCCTATTTTATTAACTATTAAAGTTACATTTAAATCAGTCAATGTTAACAACACAAATGTTTAAATTGTACGGTATGTGAAATCCATTCTCCGTTCTTTTTTATTAGCAAATACGTCAATCACTCTCTTATTAAAATTTTCCATGTTATTAAGAAAAGCTTTTTCAACTGATAGCATTCTTAATGCACTGAGCCTTTCTTCCTTCATGGAGTTTCTTAGAAAAGTCTTGATCCTTTTCAGCATGGAGAAACAACGCTCGGCTTCGGATGTAGAAATGGGCGTTGTCACTAATACTTTCAAAAGATTTAAGGTTTCTTGAAAAGTATCACGCATTCCTTCTTGTGAAATTAACGATAAAAGATTGACAGTCCCAGAAACGTTTCTCAACTCTTCTCGTTCATAAAGTACCTGCAGTTCAGTCTTCAATCTACGTTTTTCTAAAAAAGGATAAACACTAACCCACATAGCAGAGACACGTCATACCGACGTAAGTGTTTGGTCATTCAAAACGTCAATCTTCCCATTAAAATGACGTGTTGTAAACGTAAATATTACATAAGTCACAGCTCAGTGACGTCATATCACAACGTCGTTTTGACGTCACACCATAACGCCACCTTGACGTCAGTTAAAAAGCCACAAAGACGTCCCTTGAATGCAATAAATAAACCACAATTTACAAGAAGAAAATATATTAGAATATAGATACAAATGCAGTTACAGAAAAACGAGAGAAACCCACACAGTAGATGTGACCTGTGAACCAAAAAATTCCACCTCAAGAGACTCACATTTTGAATTGTTTGTATTTTGATTCAGATATAAGTACTAGGGCAAATTCAATGACTGTCAGTTTGAATTTCAAGTTATTTTGAGTTTGACAAATCTTAAATCTATATTTTTTTTATTAAATGCTTTACGAATTTTCCCAAAGTACATTTTGGTACATCTGTGTATTAACAATTTCGGGGAATCCCCGAACTTGATGGCAATAACCTTATGCAAGTCTTAAAAATTCTATATGGTTTATAACAATTTCCTTATTCTTTGTTCAGTACAAATATAAAATTCAATAAAAGTTCCCATAATAGTAATATGATCTTCGGGACGCTGAATCGGATTGTTGATATAAACACGTAACTACCTACTGAACTTCGTTTCGTGGAAACATCTCGGCCAGCCATTTTTAATATAATAGTATATTATTGTATTACTTGCTTTCAGGATATCCTTTATACTAACTAGTTCTTATTGCATGAAACTATAATACTTACCTAAATTTACTTATTCAAAAGCAAATTTCACAACGTGAACACCGTCGATATAACACAAACCACACAAACACAAAGATACCTGCGACCTATGACGCATTGGCGCAGACTCACGCTGTACTCGCAGGATCTTGTCGATCTTGTATAACACATATAACACAAGCAAGAAATTCGAGTTATATCGAAAAGTTCCGATCTACTTGAAGCGCCAAATTTTCGGCGATAATTTTTAATTTACATTTTTAAATTACATTATTATTACATTCAGTTAAGTTGAATTATTTTCTAAATAGAATATTCATATAAAAACCCAAAAAAGTATAAATCAATCATAGATATTTAACTTTTTATTTTTGAAACTGACAAATAGATACCAATGAAATTTCCAGATTTCTTCTTTTATTATGGAATATAAAGCTATTATTATATTATCGAAAGCCGGAAACCGGGTAAAAGGTGTAGATTTTATTTAATTTTTTTTTGAGATAAAGGTACTTATAAACGTCAAATAGACGGTACCGTGACGTCTTAAAAATTACGTTTTTATTTCGTCCCAACACACGTGTTTAAAACGCCAGTTTTTGGGCTTACGACGTAGACAACCAAAATTACTTACCGTCGACGTCAATATAAGGTGTGTCTGCTATGTGGGTGCATGCATTGAGGAGGTGCGTCATCTTCTAAAAGTTGCATATCACTGTCAATATTTACAATAATTTCATTTTCAAAATTCTGTAAATCCTGTCTAATCTTGACTGGGTCGGTATTTGTCTTTTGTAATTGTTTAAAAATTATTTCAACGTGAGGCATTATTTTATGAAAAATTATCAACCAAAATATAAAATTCTTGTTTCCAATCCAATGTTTCCACGACGCTTGCTTATCAGTTCTTTTCTGTATTCATAAACAGTGTTAACGCCCCGTGAATGAAAATTCCATCTAGCTTCCGACGAACGTGGTAATTTCTTTTGAATAATTTTATTTTTACACTTCACGTCAAGTTTCAAACCGGGCGTAGCGTAAACACGACACACTCACACCACGTATCGACTATGACTGCAGGAGCGGGAGCCATTTCTAGCTTGGCTCAAGTAGTTCGCTAACTCCAAACGCCCTCCATCACCCCCCTAAAGTCTGTAGCCGTGCTTCGACTGGCTCCAAGCTTTTATTTTTATCATTTTGTACGCGCGGTGTTCACTTGTTCACTATATTTATAAAATAGCAATTTTTAATTTTTTAATCTCTGGTAAAGGTCAGACTTTAAAGGAGAAAATCTTAAGAGTATAAATTATTTTTTTCAAATTGGAAAATGAAATGTCTTGGTGGTAGTGCCATGGCTCCTTATAACGGGCCGCCACTGCTTTTTATGTGAATATTTTTGTAGATAAATGGGATGTCCATCGATGAACATGTACAAATTACACATCCAGTAATTAAATTGTGACAAATATAAATGCATCCAGTGGATGTCAGCCAAAAATTGAATGTTTGTCATCAAAATTAGATGGTCTATATGGAATACTGTTCTCAGAAGGATGAGTAAAACCTGGTATCTTTAAAAGTAACCAACAAAATAAAAAAAGATTGCTACATGTGATATTACTAAGATTAAAGTTTATTGAATCAAACAATAAAATAAATCTCATAAAAAATGCAACACCTGACAAGAAACCTAGGACTGCTAGTGCTGAAAGGACTTCTAGAACTCTCCAGCGTTTTCGATTCACCCCTGTTGGAGCTCTCTCAGAGTGCTCAAGAATTATGCAAGTACATCACTGCTTCTTTACCATTTGCTCAATAATCGCTCTGCGCGAGGGCAAGTTGAGACACAACTGAACACGGAAAAGTTAAGGATGTTTAGAAATATTGAAGGTTATGTGCATTCTAAATTCTAACAGCGAGAAAGGTTTGAAGGTTTGGTGTTTTGTGGCAGCAGTTTTATGTTCAAAACAGTAATAATTCTCATGACCTGCTAACTACAACAAGAATACGTTCATCGATGTTATGTTATTATAGAAAAACGAGGTTATGTTTAGCAAATAATGCAGGTTGCTCCGTGTTGGTCTGTCTCGCAAGTTAGAGCAACAACGAATACTCTGAGAGTGATTTTTAACCGGGCGCTAAGTTCAATCGAACATGCAGATTGCAGCAAGAGCAAGTTGAATGGACGAATCTAACACGGATTACATTCCGAGAGTGCTCACGAGCGATGAATCGAAAACGCTATCATAGTCCAGTCGAATTAGGAAAAAAAAACGTGGATTTTTCAGAAAACGTCAGAATAAGCAGTTTTTTACACCAAGGTGTAGGTTTCAACCTCCTCAATATATTTATCATATGCCGGAAACGCAAAAAGCGTGGAAGTTGTTTAAATTTATATGCATATTTCGTCAATTTTAAGAATATTAGAAATCCGCGCACTCTATCAAACAAAAGATGTTGGAAATTAAATTTCCTACAAAATTTGTTTTATGAAAAATTTTGATTTTCTCAACCGTTTTCCCGCAAATGGTGAAAAATGCCTAAAATACAGGGCGTCCCCAGATCGACTTAACAATAGGTGTGAAAGAAAAGATTTTCGAGTTGGAATTTGAACCTGTGGGGGATCAGCCCTGCTTGATTAGAAACTAACTTGCGCAATATTTTTATTTTTAAAAAATCAAGCAGGCTTTGGTAGGTACCAAAAACTTATTTTCGGTGTAGGTAAAGTACCTTTTCCATGAGATATATCGAAAAGTTTTATAAGCAAAAGTTGTTCAGAATACAAATTTATGCCCACATACCAAATTTGAAAACATCAGCACAATTTGATTTTTCACTTGATTTTTAAATTTTGCAAAACAGTGAATTTAAAAAAATAAATTTTATTAGTACTATTAATTACAGATTACAGGAAGGCTTACTCTATGTAATTGCCAACTGACTGAACACATTTTTCAAGACGAACTTTAAAGTCGTGGCAGTTACATAAATTTAAATAACTCAAACTGTTTGCAGATTTGGTATGTGGGCATAAATCTGCATTCTGAACAACTATTGCTTATAAAATTTTTCGATATATCTCACAGAAAAGGTACTTTACCGACACCGAAAATAAGTTTTTAATACCTATCAAAGCCTGCTTGATTTTTCAGAAATAAGAATATGGCGTAAGTTAGTTTCTAGTCAAGCAGGGCCGATTCCCACAGGCTCAGATTTCAGATTAAAAATTTTTTGTCTTTCACACCTATTGTTAAGTCGATCTGGGGACACCCTGTATATAGATACAGTATGTCCCCACATTGAGTTTACAAGAGGTAAGACTTTTTCATTATTGGTCTTAGGACAAAATGTCACTCTTGATAAAATTTTCTGCTTGTTTCAAAACCTCCAATAATGGTAATATAATTTTGATGTTATCAATAATAATGAAGAAAATTTTAAAAACGCATTATTTCAGTATAAAAAGACGACCAAGTCTCAAACTGATTCAAAAATCAGATTGCCAGTTTCAACTGCACCTGCAAAAAAGCTAAGATGATTTTTAAATTTAATTAGACTCATTGTTTTTCAATAAAGAAAAGGACTGAATTTATATTACACATTTTTCACCATTTTCACAAAACCTAGACATCCCAATGAAAAAAGATTTTACCCATAATTTCAGGATTCATCTCTAAGAACTTCCCCAAAAATCATCTCACTAACAACTAGAACAAGTCAAAAATAACAATGGTAAATCGAATATTTTCCATGAAGTAATAGGATAATCCTTATAGGAATAGGAAATAATACAATAAAAAAATAAATCTTATAACATTTTACCCTTTATTGACATGTTCATTTTAGTACCTTATTCCTTTGCTTAAAATAGCTACCTACAGCATACAGAGTAGTCCTACAATAAACTAACAAATAGAAAAAAGAAAAATAATGATAATAATAACATGAGTACTACATAGGTATTACCACAACAATCAAAAATTAAAAAAATGTCAAAATATCACAGATGCTTTCCATAAATTAGCATACGATTAAATATATAAAGCAAAATTAGTTCTTGGTAATGTTTTTTAACTTTCATTTTATGAAAGTAGGCACTTTCATAGATGTTCTGATCGGTACCTTTCCCATCTCGAATCATCTGACTCATGTGTTACATATCGAACTCCTATTTGTGTTTCTAAAGTACGAAGATCACACCAAGTTTCATAATCCTGAAATTATACGAAGTATTATATTTTTAGACTACTGTTTTTCTATTATGTGTAATGCCTACCTGTAACCATATGTGTTGTAAAGACTTGTCAACTGTGTATCTTTTTCTCTGTTTAACTTGCAATAAATTATTAATTAGGTCAATAGCTAAAACATTGAAAACAGATGAATAAAAGATTAATATATGTAATGTTAAATTGAAATTCGCAAAAGAATTATTAATCGGTTTTAAAAGTACTAACCATCTGAAGAAACTTCTTTCCAAGGATTTGAAGGATACATAAATGCAGCATTCTGAATCTGTTCATTAATATCCTCATCTTCATTAAATGGAAACGTTCCACTTAAACTTACATAAATAATTACACCAACACTCCACATGTCAAGTGATCTATTATAACCTTTATTTCGCAATACTTCAGGAGCTAAAATAGTAATATGAGATTGCATCTTGTTGATCTGGTAAATTCATATAATTATTTACATAAAGTGAGACTTTTGAATGTTAGATTTAGTCTCCTTAATTTTTAATATGCAAGCACAAAAATCCAAAGATTGTTACAAAATGATTTCTGCTATAAATTGACTTATTCCATACACCAATAACAAGAATTAACTCACCTAAATAAGCAGGGGTACCCACTACAGATCTACGAAAAGATTTTTCCCCAATTATTCTGGCAAAACCAAAGTCGCACAACTTAACTTGAGGAAATTCTGCATCTGAACTAAGAAGAACATTTTCTGGTTTCAAATCGCAATGAACTATGTTTCTGCTATGTAAATGCTTTAGAGCTACTAATATCTGAAATATGATATGATATGATTAATATTTCTCAAGTCTCTTTTAATAAACTATATTACCTGAGTAATAAGAAATTTAGTGACTCGTTCATTTAACCGTCCTTTATCATGTGAAAGAATCATTTCTAACATGTCACCCTTTAACTTTTCCATCACCACAAATATTCTCTCAGGAGTTTCAAACATTCTTTCTAGATTTACCACTCCAGGATGTGAAAAATTTTGAAGAATGGCCACTTCATTTTTTAATTGTGCTTCTTGTTTCGTTGGAAATCTTAATTTATCTATAACCTAAGAGGAAAAAGTCAACAATACATAGAAATTACATTTTAAAATTTCAGTTAATGCCACCTTTATAGCAACTGGTCGAGAAGTTCTTCTATGAATACCACCATAAACAATACCAAACTGTCCAGATCCGAGCACTTCATCTGGAAATATTTGATAAACTTGATTCATATCCGTAATTTGTTCTTCTGGCTCACAGATTTCTTGAGAATCTGCAATACATTATTGAAATTTGACTTTCGAATGTAAATCAAACAATAACAAATATTGGAGATAAAAAGGGCAGCTTCAAATATTGAAACTTACTTATAGTATTTGTTGTAACAGGCATGAGTGCTTGTCGAATGGTAGTTTCCCAGCTACGAGCAACATAAGCTCCAATTCCACTATTTGGTGGCGGTAAAGGTATAGAACCATCATCCTGTAAGCCATATAAGGGATCTTGACCAATAAAATAATCCACATTTAGTGTTCGTATTTCAAAACAGTGCATCACATCTACAAAATTAATATTATAAAATATATAATCACAATGTAAAAATAGCAGATCATATTACCTCCCTGTTTCACTCTTGCTGTATCAATAGCTATTACATGAGCAAGAGGTATTTCCTTATAATACTTTGAACTTTGTTCATTTTGGAATAGTGTTATGGATTTTGTGTCTAACCGCCAATAGTGATGACGTACCTTAAATAACAAAAATTTCAAAATACTCAAATTTATTCAATGAAACTAACACAATTTTGAAGTGTTTCATTTTCAAAAATAAATTACCTTGAAAACTATTATCAAATTTTAATTTGATCTGGAGCTAATACCTTAAAAGTTAGTTGTAATCTAAATAATTTACTTTTACAGATCTTGTTATAGCTTACCGTACTATCTTTATTAGTAAAATGAACTAGCCATCCTTCTTTCAAAATTTTTGAACCTCTTCTTTTTGTGTGTTTCACTGACTGAACAATTCGTTGTAAAGGAATATTGGCACTAGGTGAAGAGGAAGTGCTAAAAACAAATTATACTTTACCCTGTAATTCATCGATAGAATTTTTAATAATAAGTCTACTACCTGGAAGGATTTGAATCGTTGTCTTCATCTCGTACTGGTACTACATCTATATAAGTAGGTGTGCCATTAGCTTGAATATTATTATCAGCCTCAGTATCACTATCATCTTCTATTAATGGGAAGGTACAAGAGGAATGGGTTTCACTACTACCAGTACTTTCTGCATAATCATAATTACCTAAAATATGAACTTTTTTATTCTCTTTCTTTTCAATTTTAAATTTTCACATGCCCTTAATATTTTTGGGAAGCTCTCCTGTACAATCCTTTGGAATGTTTTCAATGCATTTCTTATGTGCATTATAGTTACAATCTTTACACTGCATGCCCTGCTTAAAAAGCCCCTTAAGTAATTTCCTACAATACTGACACACAGTAGGACGTGTGTAACTATGAAGGACAAACGTGTGTGGAATTCGTACTCGTCCTGCCATCTCCTTTTCCATCCAAATGGGGCGACCACCTAACGATGGTGATCTACTTTGTGGCTGAAATTTAACAAATACATATAATAATCAACCAGAAAGAAATTAAATTGCGTAATTGATAATTAGGTAATTTTAGAAGGTTGAACATAAATAAATCTAACCAAATTGTATTGTTTTCATCTTTTGATTTAAATATTGATAAAATTACTCATTTAAGAAATGAACCATTATTGTAACAGAATGTATGTTTAACAAAATCAAAAATCTGCTTATTATTTAATAATATGGAAGAATGAGACAACTGCAATTGTTTTTGACATAAATCAGTTACTCTCAATTCTGGAAACTGAGAATGGAGTTGCCATCTAAAATGAAAATGGTTAAGAACTGAAATGGGATACTTGGTTTCTATTAGAATAATTCAATATTCAAACAATATCAGTTTTTAGTATCAGATTTGTTAAATGTTAAAATACCTCTAATATTAAGTTATTCATAAATATTACAAAAACACTGCTTTGAAAAAAAATGCAAAAATCAGTTTTTTCATTAAATTTATTTTATTTATGTTGCTATTATATACAGTAAGTAATTATAATGTATAAAACTGACACATAACAATGTGCATTTTTCTAACTTAAAAGCATTTAGTAATCTCTTTTTGATAATTGCTCCCAGGGACAATAATTCCATTAACACTCGATGGAGTTTTTGTGTAGTGAGCAAGTTGGTGTTTTCATTTTGGTCATGTGTATCGTTTCAAATGAACAGTCTGTGACCTGAGAGCTAGGTGATTTGGAATTATTGACAGAAATTAACCACAGGACTACCATACAATAAATAGGATATTATATTATTGAACCTAGGATATTGTTAGACTATCAATTGTTACATCTTATGTAACTCAAAGCATGAATTGTTCATGCACATTCGTATTTTAAGCATTTAAGACATAATAAGTGAGAAAATAAATTTTAAATATTTTATCTAAAACATTTTGTTTTAGTCACACCAATCCTACTAATAATATAAAATTACTTTTAAAAAATACAAAGTAAAATTTAACGACTGTTGGTGAGCATAAACAAGCTGCGTCATTATCAAGACATACAGGGTAGTCAAACAGTTGTCAGATTATTTAAAATGAAAATGGTTGGAGACAGAAAAAAATTTGATCAGGAAGGCGTTCTCCAGAACCTAAACATGATCACCTACATTTTTTTCTTAATAGTAAACAACTGGCAATGCCAACTATGATTTTTTAAATTAATAGGTAACATCAATCGACAGAGAATTTTATTCTCCTTATAGATGTTTAATTGTTCTTAACATTTACATAACAATTTCTTTGAGTAAAACCCCAATAATGATATATTGTAGAAAAAGACTTATGTACTAATACTTAATATTCTTTGAGACTAATAAATGTTTAAATTATTTACAGTAGGTGCTCAAACTGCCGTCTTAGTTCTTGGGTGCATGTCAAAACTAAAATTTCATTTTTTCTTTTAATTTTTGTTCACAACTGGAGCATTAGCAACTTATTTCTTCTTGATATTGACACAACCAGTGCCTAATAATGATTGCACCAGCAATTGAAAAATAGGCCGTGATCGGTCACTATTGGAGTTTTGTATACCAGCATTTAATTTTAAAAAATGGTATCATACAGTGTAGAAGATCAAGTACTTGTTGTGAAGTTGCTTCATAAGTTTGATTTGAAAATGCAATAAGTATTCAATAAGGAGTTTTTGAACAGTGTAGTACGATAACATTATCATTTGCTTAACGTTATGTAACAACTCCCTATTAAACTTCCAATATTAAAAACTCCACAATGGCCAATAACAGTAATATCAAATTCAGTAATAGGTTTGTATACCAAAATAAACAACTCGTCACTTCTTTTTTGAAAGCCCTGTATGTTTACATTATTTAACTTTTTTTTACTCAAAAAAAAATTGTTATGTAAGAGTCCAAACCAATTGAAAATTTGTAAAAAGAATAAAATTTCCTATCAATTGACGTTGTTTAGTAGATATGGTATAATTTACAAAAATTGTAGTTAATTCTGCCAGATATTTACTATTAAAAGTGATCATGTTAGATTCTAGAGAACACCTTCTTGATCCAATTCTTTTAATACATTTTTTTCTCTGTCTGGTGCAGTATTCAACATGAACACAACTCCACACCTTAGTCAAATTGTATTCACTTAATTCACTTCTAGGCAAACAGCCATGTAGTTTCAGATTACAAACCAAAAGAATCTAAAAGTATCAAAAAGAAAATAAGGGTTTTGGTTCACTGATAATAATAACAGTTAGTTCTATTTCAAATAAAAATATGGGTTTTGACATGGTTTTTAGTTTTTTTTCGGTTTGGTCCCTGGTAATTCAATTGTTATTCATGTTAACTACATAACAGAAACATTAGTTTATGCTTGAGAAAGAGCTTGCCAAGCTCAATGGGTTCGAGCTTTGATCTGAAGAACCAAGATAGTATATGTTAAAAATCATATTAAATACTTTATTTAATTATAGGAAAGACTTAAGAGTTTCCGTCCTTGGTGGTTTTAAGAAAACAAGATGTCGCCCCATAAGATAAATTTTCACATCTTTTGTTTCTTATGTTACATTACTGTCAATAATTTTTTTTCCTTGCATCTCACCTAATATCCAAACTTACTGTTAACTGTATCTCTCATTATAAAAAAAAGAAAATCAAATAATAAACTATTAGCATTTTAACAGTAATTTAACATAAAAAAGAAAAGATGCAAGAATTTGTTTTATGAAAACATTTTGTTTTTGCAATTGAGTACGCTAATATTGATATTAAAAGAAGATTTGAGGAATGATATCTCAATAACAAAGCATTTTAGATCCTACAATTTTTTTTTAATTGATTTTGAGAGCAGAATCACACTGTATACTGTTCTTTATGTAATTCTGGATTAATACTAAATTTCATACTTGATAAATTTAGAATGGCAGCACTGACTGTAATTAAAATCTTGGGGAATATTAATTAAGCATCCACTTCAATTTCTCAACAGTTTATACTCTGTATATTAAATAAAAGAAATGTATCTATAAATAATTAAAATATATTAAAAGCTTCCAACCTCATGCAATTAATGTCTGCAAGCATTTACAAACATTTACATGCATTACTATTAAAATGGTCTTAAAAAGTATTATATCAAGATGATTCCATAAGTCGACAAGTACAAAATAACCCTGACCTTCATGCTTTTTTTAGTTTCTTCAAATCAGAACTGAACAGTCTGAAGGTCGGAGGTTTTCATACAATTGTTGACCTATAATTACATTATGACAATTGTTGGGCAATCTATGGCTTCTTTTTATAACCATTTCAATACATTTTCCTGAGAGTCAGTTTGAGTTTTTTTAAAACTTATTCACAAAAATAAATAACTTTTCACTCATAACACACTGAGTATAGAATAATATACATTATGTTATGGATAATTTATTCTGAGCACTGGTATTTCAATTTATAATATAGCTGCAGCTGAATCATATCTAATCTGCATTTAAGACTTGAATATGTTGTGGATAAAATAAAAGTATTAACAACAATTAAAGCAAAATAAATCACTAATTCATCTAGTACACGTGTACATTGAGATACTCAAAATGTATTTTGAGTAAAAGTTTCTATCAGTTGGTTATTACAAATAGCATGCCTATAATTTTTAGTAAATTCAATTTTTGCACATATGACACAAAATCTCATATACCTAATCATTATATGTTGGAATAATAAAGAGGTAAAACAATCATACCTGCTTAATTTTACGTAAGTTTCTTCCTCCAGTTCTGAATGTTAAGATAAAGCAAGAAATATAACTTTGCAATATTCTTTTGCACATTTCATAGTTTCTTATTAACCAAAACCCAATTTGCCTCTCAAGTCCTTTATGTGTGCCATTTTAATACTTCAATACCTCGATTTAGTACATTTTGAAAACAATTTCAGGAATTTTGGATGGTACCATACATAAAAAATATTCAGTTTCTTCATTTTAGCACATTTCTCTTCTATTTTTTATTTTAACACTCCAAATGTTACCTTATGTAATTACATAGTCACATTTCTTTTCCACATATCATTCACTGTTTTTGTCTTCTGAATGGTCATGATAGAAATAATCCTATAAACATGCCTAATTGGCCAATCATGGCAACATTAAGTGATTCAGCAGTTTGGTTTTTTGTTCATTACATATTCAATACTAGATTGAAGTAACATATTATAATCACTGCACCTTATAGTTTTCTTCATTCCTATTTATGAAACAAACTCTTCTGAAATTGCTTCTTAACTTTATTTTCTTGTACAATTTCTTGATACTTAAAACAAAATTCTGCAGGCATAATATAATTATTTATAAAAATAAGCAGCACATACACAAAAAGCTTCTAAAACATGCAAACTATATATTTAAACTTATAAATATTGTCAAATCATGCAAACAAAAACAATGAAACATGTCAGTATTTTGTACAAATATTAAGACTATGCAGTTGTCTCTTTCCTTCCACATTATTAATTAATATCATTACAATTTAATTATTGTGATTTTTATTTAGTGTAGTTTGTTTCAATTTTATTTTAAATAGTTATATATAAGTTTACCGTTATCATAAAAGAAAACTACTATACTGCAAAACTATAAAAATTTATTAATAACTTAACAACCTTTAAAGTTAGAGATTTTTAAAATTCAACTTTTCAAAAATCAGATAGTATAAAATAAACCAAGAACAAAATAACAAAAGTTAAAATACATTCTTATCTTAATATATAAAAAAAATACTTTAATAAAATTTACTGCTACAGATCTTTCATAAATACTGTATATATTTCAACAATTATGTAAATTAAAGCTTAAATTAGCAATTAATACTTTTTGAGATATTTTAATATCATAACAAGATTTATTTTAGGAATGTTTTCAAAAAATAAGCAAATTATACATATAATATTCCTGAAAACCAAAACTATCTTTTCATATTATTTCCACAACCATAGCTTAAGTACAATATCAACTATTTTTTTCACGTTAGATTACTAATCTTTGATATTTGCGCTGCCAGTAAAGAAATTCGCAAGTCTTACCAAATTGCTTTCTTCGGTATGAGCTGAATTTCCAGATGTCAAAGATGAGTTTGAACTTCCAGAAGGGCTACGAGGCACTTGTAATGTACTAGATCTTCTCCTCTGCCGATCTTCTGTTCCACCTTGTCCCAACAAATTGTATGAGCAATTATTTGGTACTTTTACAACACATCGTTTGTGATAATTTTGTCCACAACCTACAATAAAAATTACACTATTAATTTAGTAAAATAGAGGATATGAAAGAAAGATTTACCTTCACATTTTAATCCCTGACGTACCAACCCAAATAACATTTCACCGCAAAAGTCGCAAAATGTTGGTGTTTTATATGAATGTACTGATAACGCATGTGGTCGAACAATAGTCACATCGGGAGCATTTAAAGTAGCTATAAGATATATGCATATAAATAAAATAGTTTTAATTTTAATTAATTATGTTATAATAAATTACATAAATACTTGTATAAGAAGATTTTACCTTTACAACACAAATTTAACATCTTAGTTATTACAGCAAGCTACTATTATTAAGTAACAAGTGTAGGATCAGTAAAATGTAAAAAGAGGGCCATTAACAGTTATAATAAGGTAAGCATAAACTCTTCAATCAAATAATTACTCTTAATGGTGTATTAACATTATTTCCGAAGGAATGATTGATTACCAAACCATGAATAATTAATAAACGTAAATAATTTATTACTATTATGATTAAATTACAACTGGTTCATTTATACCCTTTAGATTACATTACCATTATGTTACCTATTTCATAATATAGGGTTTTTCCAAAATAAATAAAAATATTTATTATAGCAGATTTCTAAATTCAAATTCACGTCCTAAAACGCAGCCTTTTGAAACACCTCCTTAAACACCTAATTAAGTTGTAACGTCCACTTTGTGCTTCCATTACATGTCTTGCATTAAATCGGGGCTGTTGGTTATTTTTGTATTTTTTTTGTAGTTCTCTCGTTGAAAAGGTTTTGAAACAGTTGAGTTCACACTGATAGGTTGATTGTTTGGTAGCTTTGTAAATTTTAAAATTAATTAGGGTTGACAAACTTTTCATTTTATATATTTAAGCAAGTGGGACGCAAGGTGTAATTGTTTCCAACGTCAAGTTTATTTTCTTATTGCAGAATTATAAAATTTGAACAGCTGTTTGAAGGCATTTCTGTTTGAATTGGGTTTAAGATCTGGTTAGCAAATTTGAATAGAGTTATATCATCAGGTGTTGAGGTTGATGCTAGTTACCAACATCTTCCTAAATTTCTTTACCAACTGGTTTCGCAGATTGAATTCTATCAGAGATTTTTTAATAAGCATTTCAAATTTTCCCTGCTGAGTTTATGTGGTGATGTTCCGATTGGTTGAGCGACTTGTCTAGTAGGTTGCGAGAGGTTTTCTTCCAACAAGGGATAGACCATTGTTACTAATGAACCAAATTATTGTAACACAAGGTTACATTACAAAGTTTTGTAGAAAGAAATAAATGTTTCATTCTAATAACCATGCAAAAGACTATCTGAATCATAAATTCTGTTTTACTCAGAAACAGCACATCCTATGAGAAAGTTACAACTAGAACTTTATCTGACAAATAGATAGAAATCCCAAAATTAACAAAATTATCCGTGTTTCCAGTGACAAATATGTTTGTCCCACCCCTGGAAGTGATAATCAATACAGAGATTTGCAGAATAGCAGGTTCATGCAACAATGAATATTAATTTTTTACAGAAAATCCATTATAATCAATTTGTATTGAAGAAAGTATTGGTTTTTAAGGAGGTACTTCCAACACCCTTTTAGGCTTATTTTGACCCACGAATCTGTTGTGTAAATATTCCCAATCATTTTCGAGACACCCTGTATTTGCAACGTATTCTACAATATCTACCATCAAGATTTTCTTTACTAAAACCAACTCAAGTTATTTTGTATCAACAAAAAGAATTAAAGAACAAGAATTATTGATACTGCAGAATATAATAAAAGCAAAATCAATCATCAAATCGTAAGTCAAAATTTATAACTATAGTTAGCCACAAGAGATAATAGTTAGGAAACAAAAATCTATCAATATAAAGAGTATACGTTTCCAAACCCAAAACACTAATAAATATGAACTTCAATTATGTGCTGTCAAAAGTTAATGTGATACAAAATTAAGGGTTCATTTTTCATATTTAATACAATGTTGCAAGACAAAATTAGATTATTGATCCAAAACATTAAATTTCAACTTTCTCCAGCACAACATAAATTTGAGATTTTATGTTCATTGTTATGATAAAAATTCTAAACAATTAATTGAGTCTAATAAAATGATTAAACAAAAAATTAATAAAAGCAAAAGAAAAATAAAAACAACAATTTATTTTTTAATAAAAATGCTAAACAAACAATAAATTATAAAACTATTAGGAATATTGTTCTGATAGATGTTTTGAATGAAAAATAATTATTATATTTTAATTTTTAACATATTTCTCCTTTTAAGGTCACATTAAAAATCTTGTTATTTTTAAAAATCCATTAATTCCTTTTTAGGTTATTCATCAATTTCTAATTGTAATTTCCCCTCATGTTACCTTGAAATCAACTAACAAAAAAAAAACAAAATCATAAAACTAGATTGTGTACTATTTTAAAAATGTTTTTATACAGGGTGTAAAGGAAATGGCGGAAAAAACTTCAGTACGTTATTCTTCGTTAAAAAATATACCATTTTGCTGTTAACACTATCTTGAAGAAGTTATTGAAAGTCATAAATTGCTTAGTTGATTCCGCATTCTTAATAAATAAACTCTAGTTTAAACATTAATATTTTGTTGTATTTATTAAGAATGCGGAATCAACTAAGCAATTTATGACTTTCAATTATCTTGAAGAAGTTATTTAAACAGAGTTTAAACATTAATATTTTGTTGTATTTATTAAGAATGCGGAATCAACTAAGCAATTTATGACTTTCAATAACTTCTTCAAGATAGTGTTAACAGCAAACCGTAGAATAACATACTGAAGTTTTTTCCCACCATTTCCTTTACACCCTGTATACTGTTCCATTTTTCAATGAGTTTATTGGATATCTCGGTTATTACTGGAAATAAAACAATGGGGTTTGCATTATACTATTCTAATCTTCAATGGTAAAAACACAATTTAACAATTTGCTTTTGTTGTTTTATTATAATTGAAAATTCAAAACATCTCAATTACCAACAATTCTAACATGTGCCCAAAAATCCCATAATTGAGTAACCTGTGGAAACAAACACCAAACAAACCATACAAAATGTGAAACAACATTTGCTCTGACACACAATTTGTACTGGTTCATCAACCTGTCAACGTAAAAATTGTGTTCCAACAGTTTCTATGCATCGACTGTGACTTTCAAAAGGTCGTTCCAACAACATAAAAACCAGTACATACACTAGTTTGCAAACTATCAAATCAAATCATCAAAAATAAATATTATTTTTGTTTTTGTGAATATTTTGCAAACCATGGATTATTTTGAAGAAGCAACAACAAACCAATAAATCCATTTCCAAAACAGGTTATCTTTCTTAACATTTTAACAGTTTTCCAGTGCATCTACATATCTTGGAATCTTATTTATCAAAACTACTTGATAAAAATTAGGATTTCTTCCATCCTACAATTTCTTTTAATAGCATGTTTTATCAATTTCGATTCTTGAATGATTGTATAACTAATAATACAACTTTGAAATCAATCAATCCAAAACTAAATAAAAAAAGTAGATTAGAAAAAGTGGTGCAACACACTCTGCATATATTCCCTTACAATTCTTTACAAAGCATATAATTGTAGTAAAACTCATGTTACCTACATAATAGGAACTGACATTGTCATAAACCATTATGTTTACTGCTGTCATAATAATTAAAAAAAAATGCAGTAGTACCAATCCACAAATAAAAATTGAAAACGAAAAGCAAATAAGGCTCTTAAAATACCAAAGTAGAAAAAACATTTTACTTATCCTTTCTTATATTATTCACTATAATATTATGATTTAAATAGAAACAAAAACAAACTGCTTACGTTTTCCTGAAAGTATAATCTCAATAATTGTTTCATCAATGACATCGGAAGCAGAATTAATAACTTGAAGTATATTGGAAGAATTATATTCATGACGAAAGAGTAATAAACGGTCACCTAATTTATTAATTCCATGATCTGGAAACTGCAGGAAAAAATACATTAAACTAGTAAACTTAAGGACTTAATGTGGTCAATAAATTATTCTTTATTGCAAAATCAATACTTTAAATAGCACATTTACAGATAACAAAAACTTTGGACATCACTGGTGTATATATTACCTTGTTGTTAATAAAATCACATGCTAAATCTTTTAAAGTCTTGAGATTCAATGAATATTGAGGTACAGTAACTGTATCTCGAACTAAACCAAATTGAAATAGGAAAGTTACATCTGGTCCTTTACTGTCCATTTTTATACTGCTAGAATAAAGATATAAAAATAAATGTAAATACATTAATAAAAACAAAATAATTACAATTTACAATTTTAAATACAGAAGAAATCATTTTCAAATTTTTCTGAGAACTTATCATTATACAAAATTAAGATTAAAAACAACAAAAATTAAAAGATAAATATTTGGTTATAAATTCTAACAATTCAAAGAATGTTCAAGAAAAATAAACACTAATGCTTTTGATAATGGAATTTATAACATTTATGTTGCCCTACTTTAGTAAACTTGTTACACTTTCTGGGACAGTAACAAATAGGTACCTACTACATAATTAAGTATATGCTAAGCAATAATTCTTAATACCCTAAAACTTTCTATTAACGAAAATAAATTTATTACTAGCAAAATACGCATAAATAAATGCTTTCTGCACTAAATTTAAAAAAAAAGGATTAAAAAAGACTAACAATACCGTATCGCAGAAGTAACAGGTAAAGGTTAAGCGACTTTTTTTAAGGCAAAATTTACGCTGGTAAATAAGTAAAAAACAGCAATAACATTAAATTATAGTATTAAGAAAACTTACATTAGCAACAGGACTGGTTTTATTTACCGTTAGGACATGGGAGATGCTTTTAACTATTATACAGAACAGAGGTGTCCCACTAAATTTTAATCATATATAATTTTTTGATCGAGACAACTTGTTTGTTACATTTAACATAGACACCGAAAATACTAATTAACAATGCAACACAAACACATTTAACTTTAATAATATTTAAAACTGCCTACTTTTACGAAAACATCAACCTGTATCGAATCACTACCGTGAAACGACGACAGACAAAAATCAACTCTGACGCATCTGCGCCACTACTATTTTACAATCACGATCACGACGATCACCAAAAATTTGATCATCCAATAATAGTGTCTCGATAAGCTTATACAGTTATCCTATCTGTAGAAAAAACATTACTTTAAAAATTGTGTAAGACATCGTTTACATCTATGCGAAACATAAACATTGTCGCTTTCGCCCTGTTGATATAGGGGTTTCTCATCACCGCATTGTACCGTATAATACATATTAATTTCGCTATTGAAATTTTCGTTGAAGTTAATCTTTGCTAACAACATTATTACAAGCCAAGCGGAAAAGCTGGCGGAAAACGTATAAATCTCACCTCCGTTGTCCTCCATTATCCTAAATAGAAAAAAATAGAATAACTGCATATTTTGCACTTTTTCTTCTTAAAATGCTTTTTTTCGTTTCTTCATATCATAATTTTACTATAATAACGACTAAAGAAACCAATACCTTGCTTTCAACGAAAAAGAATTTGAACGTAAAGTACTTAACTCATAAATACTACACAATAAGGTTCCTTAACAACTTTAAAATATGACCAAAATCTCGCCTTTATACAGCGTGGTTGATTTTTTCATTACATACTCATTAATTTTGTCGAAATGAGGTTTTTCAAAAAATTCAAAAATTTGGGTTAGCTGGTTTCTTGTGCTTTTTCTAACGGACTAAGATAAAATGAGATTGGAAAGAGAGCAAGATACTACATAATGTAATAATGAAGAATCACCACACTAAAGACCAAATTTAATATATTAACCTTTTTATGGTTTGTCAATTAAAAGACAAAACGTTAATTTTGATCTACGTCAACTAGAATCAAATTAAGATTATAGTCCAGTCAACGAAGGGGTTATAGAGGACATGGAAAGGGGGAGAATTTTTCTCTTGAGGAATGTGTTGGGGTAGTTAGGAGGCAAAGATACAAAAAGTCCCCGCCCCTAGCCCTGCCGCTTCAGGGGTGGTGGGGGGTGAAAAAGTCCCTCTTTCCGGTTTCTTGCTTATAACTCGAAAACGGTGCGTCATACGGTAAAAAGTACTCCCTCCAAACTAAAAGATAATTAAATTTTCTACAAAACTATTTATATTCATTTTCTTTTTATGTGTTACAGTTTCCGAGATATTCGCCAGCGAAGATCGATAATTTTCAAAAAACTTTTTTTTGCCTCACATTTTTCGTCGAACTTGTCCTTCTAACTCCTTAGCCTTATGTTTTACAGAAAAGTTGTCAGACAGAAAGTTGTAGAGCATTTAGTCCCCTTTAGAAATATGTAATAGTTACTAATTTATCTTCTACAGGCCGAAGGTTACGGAAATTTGAAGTTTTTGGATACATTTCGTGATTTCTCAAGAAAAGTCAATGAATGCCCAAAAGGGGGTTGTAAAGGAATTCTTTTCTTGAGGAATATGTTGAGAGTAGTAAGGAGGCAAAAATACTAAAAGACCCCGCTCCTAGCCCTGCCGCTTTAGGGGGGGTGGCAAGGTCTCTTTTGTCGGTTTTTCGCTTATAACTCAAAAATAGTGCGTCATACTGTAAAACGTGTTTCTTACAAAATACAAGATAATTAAATTTCCTACAAGAATGTTTATATTCATTTTATTCCTATGTATTATAGTTTCCGAGATATTCGCCAGCGCAAATTTGTAATTTTTGAAAAACTTTGTTTGCCTTGCATGTTTCGTCGAAGTTGTCCTAACTCCTCAGCCTTATATTTTCGGAAAAGTCGTTAGAAAGGGAATTGTAGAGCATCACATTTCCTTCAGAAATATGTATATTTACTAATTTATCTTCTACAGGCCAGAAGTTACAGCAATTCGAAATCTTCGGATAAATTTCGTGATTTCTCAAGAAAGCTATACTTTCGTTATTATCGTTATTTATGTATTAAGAAACTGGAATTTAAAAAAAATCTTATCTTTCCTTGGCAAATTCTAGTTTCTTAATACACAAATAACAATAATGACGAAAGTATAGTTTTCTTGAAAAATCACGAAATTTATTCAAAAACTTCAAATTGCTGTAACTTCTGACCTGTCGAAGATAAATTAGTAAATATACATATTTCTAAAGGAAATATAATGCTCTACAACTTCCTGTCTGACAATTTTTTTGAAAACATAAGGCTGAGGAGTTAGAAGGACAACTTCGACAAAAGAATGTGAGACAAGAAAAGTTTTTCAAAAATTATTGATCTACGCTGGCGAATATCTCGGAAACTATAACACATAGGAAGAAAATAAATATAAACATTCTTGTAGCAAATTTAATTATCTTGTATTTTGTAAGGAACACGTTTTACAGTATGACGCACCATTTCCGAGTTATAAGCGAAAAACTCGAGAACAATGTGAGATATTTAAAATGAAATTTTTCACATGGTTTCTAATCTTCGGCGTCTACTGTCTACTATTGTGTGAATTTCCATGGTTGATACCATCACGGGTAGAAATATGTAGAATGATGGGAGCATACCTTAGGAACACACCTTTTTAGAAGATTTTGTTACGTCACTTAAGGAGCGTATGCATTTTGACGATATTTTAACTGCTGCTACTAATCAAATATAATATTCATCAATCGCCCTATGTGTGTGGATTCGAAAACTCGAGTGTGTAACCATGGGGATGCGTAACCAGGGATATTATTATTTAAATGTACTTGAAAATCAGGTTGCCATGTTTGAACTGCACCCGCAAAACAAAGCTAACACGATTTTTTAACAAATTTGAAACTCGGTCGCTTTTTTTATTGAAAAACAATGCGTTTAAATTAAATTAAATCTAATCTAATCTAATTAATAATAATATGGGGTAGTTGCAGTGGAATTACGTGCCTTTTAATTAGCTCACCGATGCGAAAGTATCCGGGGTATCGGGTTTAAACTTTGACTAATAAAGTTTATTTTTGAACAATTTCTGTTGGCGTATCTAACTTATATTGTGTCGATTAAAAGAGAAACCAGTGTCGTAGAAATACTGGGGTTTGTACAACCAGTGTACTCCTGTATCTCCGCCACTGGTTTACTAGTATTTAAAGATTCATTACAATATATTAAATAAATATGTTGCCTAAATTTGATGAATTTATCTTCTCTACTCTTTGAGTTATTCAAAAAATTGTGATAATTTTCATGAAATTGCAACACCCTATAGCTGGAAAACGGTTACTTTTACGACCATGATTTACTAAGACTTTTTGGGTTAAAATTGCTCAAAGTATCACCTCCTGAAGTTATGACACGAATTGAAGTTACACTCTGCATAATGTATGTCATCCAGTAGGCATTTTAAAATACTCGCTTGACATTTTGTTCGACAATTTAATAAATTTTTCTAGAATGTGTAAGCTTTTCCAAATAATTATAACCGTTCTCTACAGAAGTTTTGTATCATTTTATTGAAACAAATTATACAGAGTAATTTACATCAGCAGGCGAAAAATTAAAATTTGTGTTTTGGTTAGATTCTAAGTAAAAAACATCTGGGAATGCAAAGCATAACCACAACGAACTTTGTTTTGTTACTTTTTTTCAAACTCCGACGGTCATTTTGACCATGTTCCCAAGGTGATATCAAAAAACTAAAAAGTATACGTTTGTCTTATTTTTTGATGTAGAATACGATTCTAAAGTAAAAAAAATTTAAATTTTTTTAAATTTTGGGGGCCATTTTAGCTACGTCGTCATTAGTTTTTGATGTAGAATCCAAATCTGAAGTCAAAATCTCAAACTTTAAAAAAATGCGGACAAACACACGGACAGACAGGCAGACAGACTTCGCAAATTCAGTAACGACTTTACGACTCCTATCGGAGTTCGTTGAAAATATGGTCATCTTTTCTTTTTAAGATATCGAGGTAGAAAGTTTTTTAAAATTTAATAAATTCTTTCCACGAAATTAATAGTATCTACTCCATGGAAGTTGCTCGAAAACGAAAGATTTATAATTTACTAGTTTTTTGGCGACTGTCACATGCTTTGTTTTTGTTTGTTGCTCTTAATTGATATATATTATAAAAAAGATAAAAACTTCTTCAAGAAATCAGTTCAGCAATCTAGAATATGCAAACATTATTTTGCTTTAGAAAGTTGTCGAAAATATCAAAGATTCCCGAATTATTAGATATCAGTCATCTCGCATCTTTTGTTTCCAAGCTACTTTCATAGTTTACTATTAATGTTATAAAAATAAATCTAATACTTAATTTAGACAACTTTCTGTTTTGATATCTCAGAATCAAAGGCCGATCAGAAAAAAAAGTTATTTCACATTTTTTTGTACCTCGTTCCATGTGTCGTAATAATCCAGAAAGTTAGAAACACTTCATTAAACATGACGTTTAAAAAAACAGCTCAATTAAATCTACAAAATGAAAGGAAACACGATATGTTGATTTCAAAATTTAGATATGCAGTGTGTCCACATTTCGATGCTCAGTATTGGGATCTCGGAAATTGTAAGAGATACAAAGTCGATTAAATCAGAAAAGATTTGGCTATTTTAGAGATCAGTTTACTTATAGTTTTGTTTTTTCAAAAAAGTTTACGGCCTACTAAATATTTGCTAAAAACGAAATTATCTTCTTTATTTTAAATAAAAAGCATTTCCCACTTAGTGTGCCATAGCTTTAAACATATGAAAATCATTGATTCTTGTCAGATAAATTACATTTGTTATGTAACAATTACTAAAGCAAAACAAAAGACGCTTTTAAGATACTTTACTGAGCATTTACAGATAGCATCAAATAAGCAGCTAATGCCCCATAAAAGCGTATTTATTTTGTTTTAGCAATTTTTGCATAACAAATGAATTTCTTTGATAAAAGTATTTAAGGCGTGCAGTTCAGTAATATGGAAATCAAGTAGGCGTTTCATTAGAAAAAATCTGGATCTACGTCTCACCGCCGAAATAAAACAAAAGATAATTACGAAAATAGTTTTTTTGTGTTTCGAGGTAAATTCTCTAAAACACCCTCTTTGCTGTTCTTTTCTATCTTTGCTCGTTCCTGAGATATTTCACTTTAAAAAAATAAAATAATTTCGTTTTTAACAAATATCTAGTAAGCCGTGAACTTTTTTAAAAAAACAAAAGCATAAGTAAACTGATCTCCAAAATAGCCAAATCTTTTCTAATTTAACCGACTTCCTATCTCTTACAATTTCCGAGATCCCAATATTGAGCATCGAAATGTGGACACACTGTATGTATAACAGGTTATATTTTAGTGAATTAGTTTTATTTAATAAAATTAGTACAAAAAATCTTGTGTATCACATGTCCAGAAAATGCTTTACGAGTATACTCGTATTCGCAAAAGTGTATCTTCTGGACTAATGATAAAAATTGCTATTGCTTAAAATTTAATCCTAACACGAATTTAAGTTTTTCGCCTCGTGGTGTAAATCACCCTGTATGAATTTAATGTGTTGATGGTGCTGATTGTTATTTATGTATTTACTAATATTTTTTTAAACATTTCGCATTGATGTAAACATACCTCAACTTTTATTAAAGAATGGCTGTATGGCTGTATCTCTACAACCATCGCAGTGATACGAGACCGACCAATACCCAATGCTTTAAAAAGCCGTTCGTGGGTTCGTTTTGTACTGGTTTTTGTAGTTTTATAGTTAGCGGTTTAATTGTGTTTTATGTGATAACGTTGATAATGAAATTGTATTATATTTATGATAGTGAATAACTTGAATTATTAAGTACCTACCTACCTAAAATCTAATTGAATACGAATAAATTTGCATACAGAGCCTCATCGTATAAAATCGCCTCTGCCCAAATGACAATACCAGTGCATCATTTTATTTAAAAATAGGATACTTTCTGTAAGCATTACAGGAGTATCGGAATGTATTCATCAAACCATGTCTTATACAGAATTAGAATATGGTTATCAAGGATTGCGTAATACTGTCAGATCAACCCAATTTTATGTTGGAGGAGTAAGTACTACAGTATTGATTTTAGTAGGGAAACTTTGTTACTTAAAAATGTTTTCAAGTAAAACTTGATCAAGTTCAGTAGGGTAAATATAATTACAGCATCTTAATGTGTTCAAAAGATTGTATTATATATGAAAAATGTCATTTTGATTAAAAAAAGTAATTACATAAATTATGCTAGTATGAATCAGAATATTTTTTAAATTTGTATTAAAAGCTATGTTGTACACCGCATATATTTTCAAATTAAAACAGGACATCATGGCATTTGCTTTATTACCTTGCAAGTGGTTATTAACTAATGTAATTAGAATTGATTATTTTACATGTTCTTAACAAAATATGCTTTGGTTTTTAATTTCCTATCGATTTGAAATTTGATAATTTCCATGATTTTTTTTTTATATTTATTAGAAAATTTATTTTTATCATATTTGTACATTTTTTTAGGGCGACTTAGAATTATGTGATCCCAGTGATTCCAGCCTGGGTCTCCAGGATATGGAAGAGAATGGCAAACAAGTAGTGGTGGGTGTTTGTGCTATGGCAAAGAAATCGCAGAGTAAGCCAATGAAAGAGATTTTAACTAGATTACAAGAATTTGAATATATCAAAGTTACAGTATTTCCAGAAGAAGTTATTTTAGAGGTAAGTTAACTTGATTTATTGTACAGTAAGAATTTATAGAAAAATAGAATAGAAATGTTTGGAAATTTATTTAAAAATCAATGTGTTAAAAGATAAGAATTTGTAAAATTATAAAAAGATAGAAAGCTAATCTTGCTGTATTTATAGGCTGCAAAAGTTATGAATTAAAAATCAACTTTAATGTGTATCAAGAATAAAACTTTCTTTAATTTGTACCATACGGTTTGTCCATTAAGTTTATACAGTTTTACTGCTAGACAGTACCAATATGAATAAATGAGATGAAATGAAAAGGATAAAATAAATGGTGTTTTCTACACATCTGCCTAAAAAGTTTCTTTATGTCAAAGTGGATATTTAATAATGAAAATAATCTAAAGTGAATGTAAATTGTTATTGTATCTCTTCTTTTTATATTGAGTTATAATATCTTTCTGTCTAACAACAGAAAACCATATGCTTGTATTTTTTCCTGGTACATAACTTGTTTTAATCAAATGCTTTAATGTCCATATATAGTAGATTCTGTTGATAATTAAAATTAATTAAGAAAATATTGAAGTAATATACTATGTTAAAATTCTTTAATGCAGCTATTAATAGATGTTCCAATTAAACTGTTGTTTATCGAAACTGTGTAATTCTTAAATACATATTGATCTAGCCAACATAACCATAATAAAATAATATTAACATTATTCCTGGTAATAATATCTATTTATTGTCATTAATAAATGTAATCTTAATAAGCTTTTCAATGCTTTTGTAAATAATAGCCAAAAATAGAAAATGACTTGATATTGAATTAATTACATCTAGACTATATACACTTCATAAAGAACAACAAAAATTTAAAAAATGAAGATGATACAGCTCATTATTTCTAAACATGCTCATTGAACAGATCTTGAAAAAAACTTATACAGAAAGAAATTTTGAAGCTAAATTGACTGAGAAAGTGTGACGTTATTGGCCAGCGTTATTATGGTAACACGTTCCAACCAAGATGATGACACTACTTGCGCAATGAATTATATGAGGCTATGAAAGTAAATTGGTGTGTTGTACTTGACCAAATAATTACTTTAATCAAGTGAAAAATTCTAATTAATTCTGCCACTTCAAAGTTATACCATATAAAGATAAGAATGTGTTATAATACACAACTGATACTGTAATTAATATTTAAACAGTATCCACTATATAACCACTTATATACTATATCTTTTTATCAGTATAAATATTGTTAATAGAATTTTATGTCGGTATGTTCAAAAATAGGAAAAGATTATTTTTATTTCAATTATTTAATTGATTTTTTGCAGAGCTTGTAGTTTGATTTATTAAAAACATAACACGGGATTAGCTTGCTGTTGAGCTATAGGACATACACGAGAATGGTGCATATGTAATCTTGCTCAGTGAACGCAATTACAATCTGGCCACATCAACCAAGAAATTAGCCCACTATCATCACCACATAATTTATTGGTGACATAATGTGCTATTCTCATTATACACACTTTGTCAAAACCTCACTTTACATTTAAGCAATATGATTTACATAATACCACATTTAGGAGTCCTACAGCCCGTCAATATTTATTACTAAGAAATGATTTTATGAAAAACTATCTTTCCAGTTAAAAGCAGTAGATTCCCTATTATACTAGGTGTTCCACTTAAGTTGAAACTTTTCATAACTTATTTATAAAACTATGAAAAAAATTCAAAAAGCATTGTTTTTGTCACCAAATTCTTTATCAACTAATTTTATTTTCCCATAATACACGGTGTTGCATGTACACATGATACAATATCGCTTTTTTGATCTTAAATACAATGCTATTAATATTTTCACATATCTGAATTCCCGTGGAATCTGCTTTTCATTGATATAGAGTTTTCCATATCTAAGACGTATCATTTAGCATTTATTTTAAAAAGTCAGCAATTTTTTGTTTTGTGGGTTTTGCATAGTGGGATGTGGTTCGTAGACTGCTTGAGCTAATGTGAAATAATTAGAAGAAAATCTTTCTTTGCATAAACATGTTGTATTCTACGTACTGTTAAATATTCTAAAAGTCTTGACATATCCAAATGTACAGTGGCCTCCATCTTGAGAAAATGTCGGTAAACGTGGATCTTTCCGATGTTTTTCACTTATAATTGAAAACTTTATTTTTATAAATGACAAATCAGTGCTATAGCCCAGTAATATAGGATTTGATCTGTAACTAATTAGGAAAAAGCTGAATTTTGGCATATCTTTAGATTACATTAGGAGGAGTATTTCCTATGGTCGGTACTTAGCTAGATATTGTATAATGACAGCCAGTTTTACTTACTCTGTGCAAAGTAAATTTCTAAAAATATACTTTTCCCAGTAATTTTAATTTTTATTTGCAAGTTGATCAAGATTTTATTTTTTAAAAAATTTTGTTTTCTGTTGATTGTGGTACACTACAGGGTGTTTCTGAAATGAACGGAAGTATTGATACACCAGATTCATGGGCCAAAATTAAGCTTAGTTTCCCTATAAACCAGGTTCTAAAGCGTACCATTTCCAAGATACAGGGTGTCAAAATTTTATTTAAAATTTCATGTTTTCTCAATATTTCAAGGACAAAGTGAGATATTAGGATGAGATTTTCTACATGCGTGTTACTCTAAGATGTTTACTATTTTATGTAGTTTTGCGTTTGATATCCCTGTCAGAGGTGGAGAATTCTGGGTTGGCTAAAAAAACGCTAAAATAAATTTTTACGCCACTGAAAAGTTATACAAAATTTCTATTTTCAGAATCAGCAATAGATTTGAAAAAAAAAGTTAGTCTTGCATTTTTTTCGTACCACGCGTCATTTTCTAGTAAAATCAGATCTTTCAAAACTCTCAAGTTCAACAGTCATGGTAAGGTCATACGTAGGGTGACCATTTTTATCATAACATAATGCGGGACAGAAAGCGTCCATTGCCTGCGAAGCACACGTAAATACGTGGGCGTGGAAATTTTTTTCGATAAACTCCACGATTATTTTTAAATCCTGGAAGGGAACGTGATTTTCAGAAAAATGATTGAAAATTTCAACCCATTTCAAATCAGTTAACAGGGATTCTGAATTCCATTTTTGAATTTTCTCTAATGTAACACAACGTTTTAAATATGAAATTTTATCAAATAAGTTGTTGTTGCGTTCATATAGTCATGTACGCAGACACGCGCGAATAAAATATAATTGAATATTATAATATTCACATGATATGATGAATTATCTAATTCGGGACATTTTCCGGGACACATATTAATACGGGACACGGGGCTTTAATCCGGAACTGTCCCGGAAAATCCGGGACGAATGGTCACCCTAGTCATACGTCATCTCAAAAATAGAATGCAATTATTTTCATGGCATTCCCCGCTGAAAATAAAGCATTTTCTGTCACATACCTTTTTGCCCTAATTCTAAATAAAACTTTGACTCCCTGTATCTTAGAAATGAAGCCCTGTAGTAACTAGGTTTATGGAGAAAACTAGGCCTATATCAATACTTTCATTCATTTCAGAGACACCACACCCTATGTATGCTTCCCGCAAAAGGACTTAGTGCATCCTGAAGCAAGTTCAGATTTTTGCTCTCTTTCACCTTGTACCTAGCAATATTTAAAAAGTAGAACAAATTCCAATATGTCGCACCCCCGTTTCAAAAGTGACATAACTCAAAAATGCCCAATTTCCTTTTATTGTATTATTTTATGCTTTATAACACAATAAAAGGAAAATGTGCATTTTTGAGTTGTATCACTTTTGAAGGAGGGGTGCGATATCTTTATGTTTTTATTTATTTTCCAGTGCATCCCAATTTTGTGATTGTTAAATTTAATTTATGGTTAATAAATTGATGTCTTTTGGGATTAGTCCATGTCATTGTTGAATTATACTGTATATTTAAATTTTGAGTTGCTGTGTTCTTCTTTAGTCTCCTGAAGAAGCTCCTTATGAAAGTGAGCAAAACATTGAATATATATTATAATTCAATAATGGCATGGTATAATCCTAACAAATATCAATTTATTAATGACTCAGGCTATAAAAGTCTTCAGTTTTGTTAATTTATAGTTTCAAATATATGGTTTAAGCAACATATTTTTCATTTTACTAAGCATATTTTCAAAAATATGGTTTGGATACAGGTAAAATTACACCACTAGTATCAATTTAATACACACTATTCCTGGACCTTTATAGATAATTCAATAATTCATACTGCTTGCACCAAATGTTTTTCCATCCTTCTCAAAAATTTATAATTTGTCCCTTACGTTATTTAAACTTGAAAGTTTTGAATTATTTCTGAAGAACAAAGTTCAAAGTTTACTTTTGTGAAAGTAAAATGCCAAAAATCCTTTATTAATATCTCAGCAAGTCAAAAAGTTTGAACAAACTTTACACTTGAATAATGCCAGTTAAATTTAGACATCTGCAATGGATGTAATCAAAAATAAATGAGGAGTAAGTAAAGTGTTTTCTTTTTTTTTTATAATGTTTCCAAAACATTAAAATATACAACTTTATATACTTCATAGTAATTTATATAACAAGGATAAATCTAGATGTTTATTGGCAAGGTGCCAGCCACTAAAACCTAATTTGTGTACATGTTACATATAATATTTTTTAGTACAAGCTCTTCAAATTAGTATTAAAGTAATTAAAAAGTTATTTTTAATCAAGAAATTACTCTAAAGCAGAGTTTTATAAACTTTGTTCACTTTAGCAAGCAACTGTCAAGTTAGTTAGTTAGCATAATACTACATGCGTCAATTCTTATTAGGGAAATACTCTACATGAATTTCAATTTTATAGACGATTACGATGTGTAATCTGGGTTGTCTAATCAGTACTTGTATAAATGATTTTATTTTTTTTACATTTTCTCAAATTCACAGATGGCTGCGGCATGTAATATGTTGTGCCTAATTACTGCTCGCATAAATACTTGATATCAGTTTTGTTTCTTTCCAAATACGTAGTAGACTGTGAAGTGCAATGTAGGTTGTCTAAACGTAGGTGCCATGGCGTATTATGTGTGTTGCCTAGTCTCGTGGCTCAGAAAACGCGCTTAATGCATAATGTCATTTCATTTTTTTTGTTGTTAAGATGAACAAATAATTTAAATGTCATGTTATTTACAATTATGAGTAGTTTTATAAGCTTTTAATTCTATTATTTTCTTCTCAATAGTATCTTTATTTAAAACTTTTATTTTATTAAAAGGTCACATTTATTTCCTTTTAAATCATAAATGCACAACTTTCTGAAATTAGTTGCTACATGTTGCCTTAGAGTAAATAGGGGTTTTAGAGAACCAGCTATACACAACCCTGTGTCTAGTACTGACTCCCCTGATATGTAGATGTCTCTACTCGTTTCAGGGTTATCTTACACGCACACCCACAAGCCTAGAAACACTCTAGGGTCGCATTCAAGACACAAACCACATCTGTAAACAGTCAACGCCAGACAAGATACCACAAATGTACAAGAAAGATAGATATATGATTTAACTAATATAGCTTCTAATATACTCTAATATTTTGAGAGATTTTTCTGTTTACAAATATCATTTTTGAATTAGCGGAAGAGGTTTAAGAATAAGTAAACATTTATATTATAATCTTGATAACGTAATATAAATTAATCATAATGACAAATCTTCAAAATCGTTTTGTCATAGCGAAAAATGAAGTACCTGGAAATTGATCATTTTTCTTTAATTCGCTAACTACCATTGTTTGTAATTATTGCGTACATGAAAATACAAAATACTTTAAAATTAAAATTCCTAAATGTAGCAAACACAGAAATATACTTACAACTAACCTATTATAACTTAGTATACTCTTTGCTATAACTAAAATAAACTAGATACTGAATTACTTATTCGCAAAAAAGCGATTTCTAAGAATATGATATAAAAAAAAGTAATTTTCATGTTTATTTTAAAAGAATACTTTTAAACTGTATACTCCTAAAAGAAATAAGTTTTTGGCAGACAAGTTCCTTTTGTCATGTTTTACTGTTACCCCTTTAGAATGACGGAATGCTTTTAGCCTTTTGTTGCATGGTGGAATCCAGATGTGATTTGTTACAGGGTTAAGGAAAAATCTAGAGAAACCGAACAGAGATAATAAACAGGGCCGGCTGAAGAGCCGGGTTTAATTAATTCTTTGTATCTACATGTTCAAAATAAATAAAATTTCTAATTTTTTCTAAATATTTAAAATAAACGAGTTATGCTATGTCTGAAAAAGCAGTGTTCTTTTTTTATTTTAAGGGCTCTGCAAAATGTTGTCCTGGGCCCCGCAAAACTTCTAACCGCTCCTGATAATGAACAATTTACTGTATTTCTGTAGGTAACTTTAGTCATTACAACAGGTGTTCTTAGTTTAGTTGCACTTCTAATTCGATAGTTTGAACTCAAATTAGTTTTTTATAATGCTTGTGGTACTGTTATACTTCTGGTACTTTAACATTTATGCTTCGAGGGCTCTATGATAATTGGAAACTGCCTTTGTCATACTATATATCTTCAGGCCCTATGTTAGGCACACGTTTGCATAAATTATTATTGAATCATTTGAAACAACTTGCTCGTTGTGGCCTAAATGTAAAAGCAATTATGTCCGACCAGGGCTCGAACAAGTAAATAGTCTTTTAGGTATAACCTGCGAAAAACCCTATTTTTATTACACTAAGAAAAAAGTTCATGTGCTATATGATGTTCCTCATTTAATTAAAAGCGTTCGTAATACATTACTTAAACAAAGTATATTTTTCGAAGGAAAGGCCGCCCGCTGGGCTGACATAGTAAAATTGTATAATATTGTAATGTTCTTTTTATATAAAACGTTTATTTATATTTAATAATATTTATTTTTTACTTAATTTATTACAATTTATTTCCAGTATTTATTTACACTAAATTATTTATTTATTTATATACAGAAGAATTTATTTATCACTAATTAACATTTATTTCGTTCGTAACTACTAGCTGATTGACTGTAGAACTGCCTTCTGCTCGATCAACGCAGCCTTATATTCGTTTCCGCGTGGTTCTTGATGAGCCCAGAAAGTTCGCGTTCCTTCTGGAACATTCGACGGTGGAAGCCTCTGGATAGTTCGAGATTTCTCCGGCACATTCGACCAGCTTGTTCGAGACTGTTCGGGACTTTTTTTAGAATATTCGAGAGGTGGCGCGTTACAATATTTCCAAGTTTAATACATTATCAAATTTAATATTGAAAATAACCGACAAACACATTAATCCTAATCACTTCCAAAAAATAAATGTGGCCACATAAATTTTTAGTAAAAGAGTTTGCCGCAAACCAAACTGTTGAATTAAACTCGTTTACAGCAAAAAACACTGCAGACTTTTTACTACAAATAAACGATCTCTTCGATCTTTTAAATTCAAAATCTAAATTTGATAAAAACCCTAACAAATGTGCTTTATCAAGCTCAGTTCCAAGGACGGAATTAAAACTAAAAAGTTACTTACCATTTGTAAGACCTTGGTATGTTCTCCAAAATAAACTATTACCGGCATATTATCATTATGGGCCGATATACAAATCCAAAATCCACAGTATTTTCTTTTAACCAGCCGTTTGAATCAGGATCCCATAGGGAATTTGTTTTCAAAAATCCGCCATCGCCGAAGATTTGATCCAAATTCATCAGTGCAACATTTTAGATTGGCATTTGAAAATCTTATGTCATCATCATTGCAGAAATCTGTCAAAATCAAACTGCGCAAATAATAACGATAATTTTATTTTTGAAAATGAGGACGTTTCAAATCAAACTGGCAATGGTAAATATGATGAATTAAGTGATAGTTCGGATGTCGGCAATGTTTCGTCAGTTTCTTCAGCCGGTATCGATATTCCCAGTCAAATAGACGTAGACGTTAATACTGAAGATTTTACTTTAGAATGGTGTGGAATTAAATATTTTACTGGTTATGCTTCAAGGCGCACTTTGTACAAGTTTAAATGTCACGCGTGCCGGTTCTACGGTTTCGATTAGTCCAGTCAATGAGCTGGGAGAATAAAAAAAAACACTCAGCACAAATTTGAAAACTCTTTTTTTGCAATGAGTTCTATATGATCTCAAGGTCATTCATAACTATTCAGACCTTCCTTCCGCCCCCCTTCTGCCCCAAATCGCGAAATCAACCCTTTTAACCACCCCCTTTCTGGAGATTTTTTTTTATTTGTGAAAATGTGTGAATTTTAGCTCAAAAATGGCTTCTAGGAGGTTTTTTGGATCGCTGATCAGAATCCGGCGCTAGTTTTTTGGAAAAGTAAACCCGGCCATGGAAAAACGAAAAACTTTTTTCTTGTTTGTGAAAATTTTGAATTTTAACTCTAAAATGGATCCTAGGGGATTTTTTTGGTCGCTGATCACGAATCCAATATTAGTTTTTCCGGAGAAACCAACCTGGCCGTAGAAAATCGGAAAAGTTTGTCCAATTTCGAAAAAAAATTTGGAATTTCAGCTCGAGAATGGGTTCTAGATAGTTTTTTGGGTCGCTGATCACGAATCCGGCATTAGTTTTCCGGGAAAGTGAAAGTTCCTCACCTTGGAGTAAGCAACGGCTTGCATTTGAAAAAAAAACTAGAAATTACATGCTGTATTTTGCTAAAACACTGCTAATAATGCGAAGACAATTTGTCTGCGTGTTGATGTAAAAGTTTTCAATAAGTTGGCTAATAAAATAAGGTTATAAAAAACAAAGAACGCGCTTTATTGATCAAGATCTTTTATATCATATCTTAATAATTTACTCTTACGAAAAATATAGACTGCTAAAATAATAAATCATAAAATTGTTTTATTGAATAATTTTAAAGCTGAAATACGATAACATCGCAATTTCGGAAGGATTGTCCGGTCTTCCTAAAAGAGGATATTCTAGTTAGTGGGATTACTACCAGTTTTAAAATAAAATACTTTAAAAGCGATAAAATACAAAGACCGACAAGTATCTAGATCTTTCTTAAGAAAGACTCCTTAAGATCATAAATCATAATACAGGTTCTTCTGCTTTCTACCTGCACAGTTTTAGTTTGGGCGTAATCCGCTTCGTGTACTTATGTTAGTTCTAACAACTACCGTAGAACCAATCACGGCGCTACCCATCACGCACATGTAAAAGTGTGTAAAAACACCCCCTCATATCCGCACTTGCCCCTGACCACCAACTTAAAGTCTAGTCGCCAAAGTCTATTAGGTCGTACCTCTAAAACCCTATTTACTCTAAGATGTTGCTAATGCTACTTGTTTGCATTTACTATTATATTAGATGTTTACTCATGCTTGCAGTTTGGGTTGCCTAACTGCAGCTTGGTTTTACCCTTACCAAAAGAAGACACCACTAGGGGTAGCAGTAAAACGGCATTCGCTGTTCCCCTTTGTATTGTGCGTTCACAGTTTTTTTGCATGAGGGTTAGCCATGGAGATTCACCTGATTTAGCAGTGTGAACATTAGTTTTTTAGTTTAAACTGGTCTTACATGGTTAGGCTTTTTAAATGATTTAGGCTAGATTGCATGACAGAACACCTACAAATGCAATGTTGTCAGTTTTATATAAAATGAAATTAACATCTTTAGTCATTTTTATGTCTTCAGTAGGGTTTCTATGATTTAAATCAATTGATTTTTTAAATTTCACTAATAATAAAGAAATTTTGAACCGAAGTGACTACCAAACAAGCAAAATTACCTATAAGTAAGCTGTAAATATCACTAGCAGTGATACCAACTTACCATCAGTATATGAAATGAGTTTAGCATAAGCCTGTCCTTTTCTTAACTGTATACAGACTGGCAAAGTAGTTTAAATCGTTTCACTTATTATACATAATATGTAAAAGTTGGAAATAAATAGTTTTAAATGTTTGTACATTTGTGTTATTTTTATTAGTGGAAGATCTTTTTAAATTTAAAATAATATATTTTGTGTATGTCCCTTGATTGTTTGTTAGCCACTGGGGTTGTCTTCATCAATATTTTTTTTATGAAGATTAACTGCTACTTTTATTAATTGGATTTTAACTAGAAAAAAAAAATGTATAACTTATTATTATTTAAAGCATCGTTATCCATAAAATCTTTATTTTGGGGTAAACCATGATTAAATGGTGCATCGATTTAAATCTGATTTAAATAAAAACAATCATGATTTTTATTAATCCTAGTCTTCAGTTTAGTAATAACAAACAATATCAAATTGTTATGGGAATAATCTATTTGCAAGAAGACATCCTAACTTTAATATTCCTTTTTCAAATAGGCAATAAACTTGGCACTGAGCTTCTATTCCATGCAGTGGCAATGATTAGTTTTGAGGTTATCCAAGCTGTACAATGAAATAACAATTAAAATACCTATTATGTACAACCTAACAAAAAAATTCATGGCCAACTCCCATGCAAAAAAACTCATAAACTCATAAAGTTCGAAAAATCCCTGGAAAATATACGAACCAATTGCAGTAACAAACAATGTTGACCAATCAAGTGCGTAATTTTACTTGAGTACACTAAATGATAAAAAGTTGTTTTTATGTTTTTTCTGACACTTTCGTACTCGATATTGTCTGTTCGCATTTTTGGAAATTTTACTATTTTATTTTCTTGTTACTATTTTGTTTGACTAAAAAATCGTATTTTTCAAGACGCTTCTAGCCATATACGTACCCTAATTCTAGGTAAGAAGAAAGAAGGTAAGAAAATGGCTCAGAAAACTTTACAAAAGAGCAATTTTGTTATACATAAGTGTTCCTCATTGTTTTTGAAATTGCTTAGTTTCAAATTCAAATAGACATTTAAACATTCTTTATTTTTCTTTGATCGCTTAATTTTTTGTGCAAATGTTATGTTTTAATTCTTAAGCCGCCGAAAGATTTTTGGATGTGAATGCACTTGGGGAACATGTAGCTTCCCCGTACACGCCCACTCAGTGCTTTTCTGAGATTGGTCACACTGTAATAACTAAATTCTAGGTACACTTTGAAAAAAGTCAATTAGATAGGTGTAGCCAAGAAATATTCAGAAATCTTGACGCTGGCAGTTGCTTGCTATAATGAATAGGGTTTAGTAGGGCATTACCATCTAGGTGAAGATGTAGCTATAGAAACTATAGTTTCTTTATAAACAAAACAGATATAATAGTAAACAGAAATACAGTGGAATTATGTGCAATTATACGAAGTACAAGGGGACGCAATAAATTTCGAGTTGAAGAGAAATTCGAGTTACAGAAGTTTGACTTATGGGAATTCCAGTGTAATCTGCTAAAGCTATGAGACTCTTAAGGCCTAGGTTACTAAAACAGCATTTTGTTGATTGTTTACAGTCTCCAGAGTAACAGTTTTGATGAGCATATACTAAAAATTGTTATTTTTGTATTAAGTGCTGGAAATAAGTGCTTTTTGTAGCGCATGAGAATGGCATTTTTTGCCAAGATCGTTAGGTCGAGGCAAAAAAGTTATTTGAATGTGCCAAGAAATCACTGATTTCGCTCATGAAATGCAAACAACGTTTTTCTATAACCTTCAAACATTATTATATAATTTATTGAAGTAAATTATACAAAACATTTGTGCAATAAAAATGCAAAATAATATTAATTTGCAACCATAAACAGAGTTACATAATGTGTTATTTTTGTTTCTATGCATTTAATATCTACAATTACGTCATCATTATTTCCACCCATGTGTGGAAAAAATATTTTTTTAGACAACGCCCTATGAAAGTTGTCATATCAACTGCAGCAGCCTACTCATGACAACCTATGAAAGTTGAAATTATCAATACTGTTACGATATGAAAATATCGTTACTTTTATATCATAACAAGAAAACATTTTGAAAAGATTTGGGCATAATGTTGGGATTTTCTAAAAAATAGTGTTCATAACTTGTTTAAAAGTGCTAGATTGTGGCTCTGCTACTTTTGAACACTAGTTATGAAAACTCCTATTTCCGTTCACGTGAAAAAATTATAAACTTCCTGGATAATAAAATCCAGTTAAACATTCATCTTTATTTGTTGTTTCATGCTACTGTCTAAAAATGATCCTCGCCATTGCAATCGCAAAAATTACAAATGGTACAAGGTCAGCTAAATTGCATATTCTAATGCTGATTTATATGCAAAAATGAAATTCAAGCTTCCTTTGTTTGTTTTTAAAGTAGTAGCAGCCCTAAGACAAACAGTACCACCAGTTGCAAACTACATATAATTTGTAACATTTTTTCTTGGTTTCATTTCAAAAATAAATAATATGAACAAAAGAAAATAACTAATCAAAGTTCACAGGTGATCATGTTCCAAAAACAAAGCCCACTTAAGTATCCACCCTCGTCCAGAATGCTTAAGTAACCAAGTAGATTCAATTCTGTTGACTTTCACATTAGAAATTAGCATTATTAATCATCATAATGAAACAAACCATAAAATCATATATAATGATAAATACTTAGAATAATTATAAAATATGCATATTTCTTGTAAGAAATTATAAAGATCTTAATTTATATTGATCTTTTTAAGAAATCGGTGGAAGAATGGCAAGTCTGTGATTGTTTAATATCATTCCACTCAAAAGGTTTTCCTTTAGATAAGGCTATTCAATATGCTCAATTATATAATCCATATGTTATAAACAATCTGCATATGCAATATGACATTCAAGATCGAAGAAAAGTTTATTCTATTCTGGAGGCAGAGGGAATTGAGATTCCAAGATATGCAGTTTTAGACAGAGACAGTTCCGATCCTAAACGTTGGTATAATCATAGCTGTTTTGAATTTATTTTAAATATTATTTTATTTTAGATCACGAGTTGGTTGAATCTGAAGATCATGTGGAAGTTAATGGAGTTGTATTTAATAAACCTTTTGTTGAAAAACCAGTATCTGCTGAAGACCACAATATTTATATTTACTATCCTACTTCAGCAGGTGGCGGCAGTCAGAGGTTGTTTAGAAAGGTACCAGTGAGTTTTAAGTTTTGATGTTGTTTGGTGTTGCTTCTTTGCCCTTTCAGCATTTATAGCACTTTATATTTCAGATCGGTAGTAGAAGTAGTGTTTATTCACCAGAATCTAGAGTTCGAAAAACTGGAAGTTTCATATATGAAGATTTTATGCCTACAGATGGAACTGATGTAAAAGTAAGAACTCTTCTAAGCATAATACAGTAATTAGATAACATAAAATTGATTCAATTTAGGTTTATACAGTGGGACCAGATTATGCACATGCAGAAGCTAGAAAATCACCAGCATTAGATGGAAAAGTAGAAAGAGATAGAGAAGGGAAAGAAATCCGATATCCTGTAATATTAAGCAATGCTGAAAAATTGATTTCTAGAAAAGTTTGTTTGGCATTTAAACAAGCTGTGTGTGGGTTTGATTTATTAAGGTAATTCAGGTAACCTAAAATCTTTAAATTAGAACTTTATAAATGAATTTTTTAATTTAGAGCAAATGGAAAGTCCTTTGTGTGTGATGTAAATGGCTTTAGTTTTGTAAAAAATTCAAACAAATATTATGATGACTGTGCAAAAATATTAGGAAATATGATTTTAAGAGAATTAGCACCAACATTGCATATTCCATGGTCAGTGCCTTTTCAGTTAGATGATCCTCCTATTGTACCTACTACTTTTGGTAAAATGATGGAATTACGTTGTGTTGTTGCTGTGATTCGACATGGTGATCGTACACCAAAACAAAAAATGAAAGTAGAAGTACGTCATCCAAAGTAAGGTTTCTATTTATTTGTATATTCCATAACACTATAAAATTTAATTTAAGGTTTTTTGAAATATTTGAGAAATATGATGGTTATAAACAAGGATATGTTAAGTTAAAAAGGCCGAAACAATTACAAGAGATATTAGACATTGCTAGATCATTATTGGCGGAAATCCAACAACATGAAGCTGATCCAGAAATTGAAGAAAAACAGGGAAAATTGGAACAACTGAAAAGTGTTTTGGAAATGTAAAAAAGAAACAATTTTTATAATTTTTATGGTCAATTAATGAAACATTTTGAAGGTATGGTCATTTTTCTGGTATAAATCGAAAAGTTCAAATGAAATATCAACCAAAGGGTAGACCACGAGGCTCTAGCTCGGACGATGGTAAAACACAACTTAGTACGACAAACTTTTAATTACTATTCTAGATATAGTGTAGTACTTAGTTAAATATATATTACTTGTAGATTGCTAGCTGTTTGTTTAGTGAATGTTTTATGATCGTTGATCTACATCAGTATCAGGTGCTTGTGCTTATTATTACTTGCTTTTTGATTGCTATGAATTATTGAAACTATTTAAATGTGAGCATGTTTTTTTTTGATGAAATTTGTATAAATTAATGTCAACAGAATAACATTTTTGTTATCAGATCCTCCAGCTGATCCTTCATTAGTTTTAATATTAAAATGGGGTGGAGAACTAACACCTGCAGGTCGTATACAAGCTGAGGAATTAGGCAGGATCTTCCGTTGTATGTACCCTGGTGGCCAAGGTAGACATTTGACCGGTTCGTAGGTTGCTTGTTTTTAATCCTTTTTTTTTTCTAGTTATGTTTTATTTGCTGAAGGTGTACAGTTTTCCAAATCATCCTTTACTTTAACCTGTTCATTTTTGTTTGATTTGTTTTTATTCAGCAGAACTAAAATTCATTTTACATAGAAATTTTGTATGTACTGTTTTAGTTGACACGACTCTCGATAGCTAAAGGTATCTTCTTTTCTTTCTTTCCCTTAATTTTCTTCAAAACAAATGGTAGTTTATTAAGGTTTGTTTATCTATTTGTTTTCTTGTTGTTGATTTTATTAAATTGATGTGATTTTCATTATTATGGAATTGCAGCACTGAAAAAACCAAAAAACAACAAACTTATTTGAGGTTATGTGTATTGATGCAGTCCACAGAATAAAGTTTTACTGCGGAAATCAGTCTGCTCTCTTTGCTCTTATTCAGGAGAAGCAATAAACCTAATGCCCAATAAACTGATTTTGCTACTCCATTGTAATTAGAGAAGAAAAATGAACAAACCTATAATTTAAGCAATAACTACTAAAATTTATGTCATTAGCATGTGTTTGAATTTTTTCAAAGAGTTTAGAATGTCAGATATAGATAATAAATAGAAGTGGACCTAAAATAAAACTACTTTATCCTACTTATTTGCATTAAGGTTAGATTTGGCTGAAATTCACAGATTATATAGACAAATATTAATATTTTGATGTAAATTTTTAAATTTTTTTACCAGCTGGTTTTCGAGTAATGTCGGGTTAAAGACTGCAGTTTTATTCATAACTCTTATGACGATTACACTCTAAACTACATTAAAATGATCAAAAGTGTATTATACAACAGAAAACTTTTAACAAAAATCATTTGAAGAGTATAGGGTAAAAGATCTAAGTCACATTAGACCCGAATAAGAGTTATACATCATTTCTTATAGTTTACTTCCTGTTCTTTCACACTGTGTACTTGAAATTAATAAAAAATCGATCTAAGTCACTGCAAACCACGAATAAAAATAGATACTGTATGGAGAAGCGATCGAAGTCTGTGCTTTAAATTGAAATATCTCAAAACTATTTAAATGTGACTTAGATTGTTTTTCCTCTGTACTCTTCATTTATATTACACAGAGATATTCCGAAATTACCTGAAAAAAGTTTAGAAGGTTTGGCCATGCTATTGGTGAGAAAGTTCAATCATATAATTATATTTTCAACTGAAACTATGAATGTGCTAGAAAATGCAGCAATGTTGCCCAGCTTCACCAATGAGCCATTGTGTCATATTAACAAAACTAAAATAAGTCAAAGTTAGCCATAATAGGTTATGGATATGACATTTAACTTAACCTCAACTCTTGACAAATGACATTATCACTGGTAACAAGTGAAGCTAAATTAAAAAATTATTTGCGTTATTGAGATGACTTAGTGCTAATATAATTAGCTATGAAAAACGTTATTGGAGCCACTGATATAATAATCTTTAATCTAATGTACACTCAGTAAGATAATGTATTGTAAGAGACAACTTTTGCATAGAATTTCTATCACTAAAAATAAGTATTTTAAATTAAAGTTCTATTTTTTAAGTTGGTAACGCTTGCATATTCCTATGCAAAAGTATAAGCACTCTATTCTTACCCCCCTGCCCTTCAATAAACATAGCCAACCTTCTTAAAGTATAATCTATAAAAAACAATTTTTGTAATATAATTAATTAGAATTAGTCACTAGCTTAACAGTTATAGTTAAATTTTATTAGATAATTACAATTTAGAAAGATTTTTATAAAAATACTTTCAATTTAATAAAAATTTCAATTTTCAAGTTTTTAATAAATCAAAATAATAAATCTTATTTAATTTCTAGTTTCTGTAATAAACTTTTTATTTTGTTTGTTTTGCCTTATAAACTACGACTACGGGAACATTGCTCAACTTGTCCATTTGCTTGCTGTACCCCAACTCCATTTCTCAAGCCGGGCTGGTAGAGATCGTGCGGTCTAAGAACTACATGTACGTTATCAACGAAAATGCGCCAAGTATGACGTCATTAAAATCGCAGTGGCGTAACATGGTAGTTGTACAAAGGTGGAAATTTGGCAAATCTTTCACCAGTGGCGTAGCGTAGGATTATTATGTGGGTCAATATTAAGTAAATTTGTAGAAACATGGATAATTTTTCCACTTGAGGGTATTATAGATATTGACCTGTAATTGTATTTGAAACAATTTGGATAAACACCATTTCTTATGCATAGATTTATTAACCTTGTTGGTAGAGATATAATAAGATCTTTAACATATTTTAGGATTTTTATTGAAATTTCCTAAGCATTTTAATTTAATTCAAACTTAAAGAATTTTAACCTCAATTGTTCCATTAAACATTAATTAGATTTATAGCAAATTAATAATATTTATAAGTGACTAGTTTAATTGACAAAGCAAATATTAAAATTTTTAAGAAAGGTATCGTTTACTGATCTTTCAGCTTTTTGATTTCAATTCTATATAATCTACAGTAATTTTCTAAAGAATTTAAAATTATAGCTGAATTGGGATTCACCTCTATTACTTCAATTAGTAAATTTAATTTAACCGTTCAGATTTTAGATTTTTTTATGAAAATAGAAACCACGAATATTCTCTTCCCTGCAAAATGAGGATGCTAAATTATAGCTTTCAATTAAACAATAATAATACTAATAGAAAATAGAAGCTGAATTGGCAAAAACTAAAATGGAACATGCTGCAACTAGTACTTTTAAAAACAAAAAAAAAATCGCAAAATGCACTGTAATTTTAGTTTTATTTGCTTAATTCAATAATAATAAAATTTATTTAGAAATTTGCTATTACACTTACATCCAAATTAAAAATAAGACTTAATCTATTTGCACAATACTTAATTACTTATTATATTAAACTCTAAATAAAAAGCTTTTACTACTACAATAATATGCTAGTGTAATACATAAGTATGGTCAATCGGGGCTAATATGAGACAGAAAGGCATACTTTTCGTCATAACTCCTATACCTTTTGTAGCAATCACATGAAAAAAATTGGGTGACTTTCAATACCAAAACACAGTTGATATTTTTAAAATCTTTCTACCTAAAGAGATGGATCAATTCTTCCTGATTGAAAGCCTCTAATCGAACAGTTGCTACTTGAAAAAATAACCAAGTTACATCAAAAGTTTACAATCATGACAGAAAAGTTTTTGACTTAAGAAAAAGGTAGAACCGGTTTTAATTTTTTGTAATCAAATAGTGTAACATTTTGAGTGCTTGCTATGTGGTCAACAATAATAGAATATATTAAATTATATTTTTTTTCATAAAATTTGGCAATTTTCAAGTACCAATTTCTTAGGTGTGTCATATTAGCCCCATTTTTTCGCTGTCTCATATTTTCCTCGATTGACCCTACAGAAGAATTTATGATACTGTAAAATTAATTCAGCTCATTTATAATACTTCATCAGAGAAAGGTTCAATGTCAGAGAAATCGCTGTCACTTTCATCTTCAGATTCCCCTGTATTTATTACAATGCGGAAGGTATCCAAAGCTTCTTCTAATAAAGGATTCTTTGTCATATATTCCTGCACAGTTCTGTCAACATGTGCACATACAGAAGCATTATTCTCCATCTAAAATTAATTTAAAAATCAGATGCTGAATTTAATTTTTAAAAATAAAACTTACTTGAAACCTATGCGCTTCAACACTTTACGAAGTGATGTCAAACCTCCTTCAAAGCCCACAGCAGCATCTTTTATTTTATGAAGAATTCCTCTTAATGTTGGGGTTCGCTTTTCTGTCACGTGGAAATCATAAATAATGCTGCGAATCGTCTCCAGTTGACCATCATTTAAATCAGTTTTCTTTGGTGATGAAAACGATGTGCTTTCACACAAGCGCATCTTCTCAGCTTCCTTCTGAATGGTTCTGTACGAAAACTTGGATATGTTCGCAGCGGCAAGCAATCTTTCTTTAAAATTGGCAAGTGGAATGAAATAACATAAAACAAAGCGGCAACTTTCACACTACGATAACTTGTTCATAGTTCTGAAAAGAACTGATTAAAATACCAGAATACCAGAAATACAAATGCAAAGTACAAACGGAAGCAAGGTTATGTTCGATTTTCAATATTGATCATTACTTTCCTATATTAGTGAACTTGGACTGGTCCGACCTATTTTTGTCAACTGCACATGATGTCATATATGACGTGATATGTAGTTCTTATAGTGCACGATGTCTACACTTCTAACCTAACTAGTACCTAACCCTACACCTACCTAAAGATTCTCTTAATTCATATGAAATTACATTGCTGGCATTTAAAATTGCTGTAGATACCGGAATCACATTTAAATAAAATAAATATTTCAAAAAGGCTTAGCTTTTTAGTGTTTGGAATGAAATTCACACAAGTAATGGCAGATATGAGGTACCTTACCCTTGTGTCGAAAACAAGAAAGCAGCTGATTTTAAAACATGCGAAAAGTTAATTTGGGTTGCCCATAGGGAAAATCATCAACCAAGAAATGGTGGTAAATTTCATCAAAATGCTAGACGAAAGACTTACAGTTATCATTGTTTGTATTGATATTTTCACTGTTATGGCAGCAGAGTAATCATTCTCACACTAGTTTTTACAAATTTCCAATAGAGATCACGATGATCATCATAGTTTTCTTTAAATATGAATTGTCTTATCATTTTTCAATATCAAGCATCAAGGCTTCATCATGTGTTATTAATTAATTAGTGCTAATTGTTAACACAAACTAACATAAGTAAAACAACGTCATGTTAACAACAAACATGAACATTGAACAACAAGTACATAATATGGGGGGGGAGGAATCTGTAGTATGGAGACCAAATAAAAATATATTGCAATATAATAAACTTGTAATATTTAAGTATGAATTCAAAGTACTTGAGTGTTATACAACTACCGCCTGGATTTTAATGCAACATTAGTAGTAATTTCAACCAAAACAGAACATACGAGATTTCTTTTTAATAATTTATTTTCATTGTCTTTGATTTCCAAATGCGAAGAAAATAAATAATGAATTAATAACTTCATCATTTGTGTTCTCTTACCTGTTGATTTTGTAAAACTGTTATGCTTTGTGGATATAAGTAAAATCTATTTATCCAACTGTGTTGTGATTTGTGAATTTAATGACCTAAGAATCATCAATCAAGTAAGATTGTTGCAATTAATTGATTTTAAAAATCTATTGAAGTAAGAAAGCTAATAGTATGTTTTGTTACGGTCAGGTGAATATGCAGGAGCGCAAGGATTAGGCTTGCTAAGATTACATTCAACATTTCGTCATGATTTAAAAATATATGCATCAGATGAAGGTCGTGTGCAAATGACTGCAGCTGCTTTTGCTAAAGGTTTACTTGCCCTAGAAGGTGAATTAACTCCTATTCTTGTACAAATGGTTAAAAGTGCCAATACTAATGGATTATTAGATAACGATTGTGATAGTAGTAAATATCAAAATATGTAAGTTGTCTTGTAAATGTGAGAAATAATAGTAATGGCAAAATTAACTATTAAAAGGTGTAAAGCACGTCTTCATGAACTGATGCAATTGGATAGAGAATTCACACCTGAAGATGTAGAAAAGATTAACCCGTGCCATTCTTCTAGTATTTCTGATGCATTAGATTTTGTGAAGAACCCTGTAAAATGTTGTCAACATGTACATGAATTAATACAATCATTATTGAATATTGTTCGTTTGAAGAGAGATGATGTTAAAACTAAAGGTAAACTGTTATATTCCTAATAAAGACGTTTTGTTTTCTTGATACAATATAATTTTATGTAAATAAGCAATATATATAAACTATAAACTTATAAAATTGCAATATTTTAGATGCTGTGTTATATCATGGAGAAACTTGGGAATTAATGGGAAGAAGATGGGGAAAAATAGAGAAGGATTTTTGTACAAAAAATAAACGTTTTGACATTAGTAAAATTCCAGATATTTATGATTGCATAAAATATGATATTCAACATAATCAGCACACATTACAGTTTGAACAGGCAGAAGAATTGTATATGTATGCTAAATACTTAGCTGACATTGTAATCCCACAAGTATGTAAAATTTTTAAATAGTAAAATTTAACCACATACTCATATAATTTGTGTAGGAATACGGATTAACTACCCAGGAGAAATTAACAATAGGTCAAGGTATTTGCACACCATTGCTTAAAAAAATCCGAGCCGATCTACAACGAAATATAGAAGAATCTGGCGATGAAACCGTTAATAGACTCAATCCAAGGTACTCTCATGGTGTCTCTAGTCCTGGTAGGCATGTCCGAACTAGGTTGTACTTTACTAGTGAAAGTCACGTCCACTCTTTAATTACTTGTCTTCGATATGGAGGCTTGTTAAATGTATGTTTTCTCACAAATTAAATTTTACAGTAAGCATTTTAATCTTTATTATTTTCTTCAAGGTTATTACAGATGAACAATGGCATCGTGCTATGGAATACATATCAATGGTTTCAGAATTGAATTATATGTCTCAAGTCGTAATTATGTTATATGAAGATCCTACAAAAGATCCTTGTAGCGAAGAAAGGTTTCATGTGGAATTACATTTTAGTCCTGGTGTTAATTGTTGTGTGCAAAAGAATCTTCCTCCTGGACCTGGCTTTAGGCCACATTCTAGGAATGAATCTGTTGCTAGCAAAAATGTGATAATTTTTAAGTTTATTCCTCTAAACAGTTAGAAACATACAAATTTTATTTTAGAGTGAAAATACTTCAACTACTGCTACACCAGAAGATTCTAAAGGTCATTGTTCACCGTATATTGATGAAGAGTCTGAAGGTGGGACAGAAGACAGATATACGGGCACTTCTAGTTACTGTGACTTTTCACCACCTGATTCACCTAGTCAAGAGCAATATTACTATAGACAATACTACAGACCAACTAATCCCATTCCTATAGGGTGAATAAAAATCAATTTCAAGTTGATTTCTATTTATATCTTTATTGTTTTATTAGATCTTCACATACTGTCAGTGGGCATGAGGCAATGCATTTGGCAAGACGTTTGAACGAAGAATTGGCACAACAAGCACAAAAGGATAAACAGGGTCAAAGAAAAGAAAGAGCTAAAAGTCCAGACCCAGATGTACAATCAAAAAGTTATGATAATCGTTCCACGCAGACTTCAGGGAAAGGTATGTGACATTGTTGGCTTTGCACATTACTTGTTGGGTAATTGCTTTTTTGTTAATTTGAAGGAATTATGTTTTTGTTATTTATTTGTAAGTATAATTTAAGAGTTTTGTTTTTGAATTATGTCAATGTTTAGTTGGTACAAGTTTCAAAAGTATTTTTGTATATTAGTCAATAGGTATTATATTTGTTTCACATAAACCTTAATTAACCAAATAACATTAACATAAATCCTTTATTAAGCTGCATCATTTTGGCCATACTTGCTAACAGCTGTATCACTTTATTAATTTCAAATCACAATAATTTTAAAAACTTATTGAATCATATGTGGCACTAATCAGCATGTTTCTTTTTTATACCTAACATTTGTTTTAATAATTATATTTAAGCAGCTGAGCAAGTGCAGTACCAAAGCCTGGATGCAGTAAATAATCAAGGTATGTTTGTTCTTGATAATCTTTATTATCTTCCCAAACAGATTAATTTTGAAAACATAAAAATGGTAGAGTTATACTTTTTATTGGCTTATAATTTAAAAATAACAAAATCTTTTATTGAGTTACAAACTTCAACATAATTCTAGTGAATGGTTTTTTTTTAAACTAAACAACCATTTTTGTGCTTTTTTTATTTTAAGGTGCAATAAATTGTAGATTATTCTTCTCGAGTGTTGTCTGTGTATAGAATTAGAGTTAAACGTAATCAGTTGTTTAGTTTGATCTTAATTCTAGAGTTTCTTTTTTTCTTATACCTACAACACCTTTATTGCTGAATGTTTTGCACCGAAATTTTGAGGTATGCCTATTATTAAAACTAAACAATTTAGGTAGTTACTACTTCAATCCATAAAAACACAAATTTCCCTTTATGAAAACATTCTTATTTAAAAGATCGTCTAATAATATTACTTATACTACTATCAGTAACAGTCAATAAGAAAAAAATAAATATTGCATCATAAGCTGTACAATAACAATAGCAGTGACAAGATTGATTTCAGTTTCTTTGTTCATACTAATTCTTTAAAAGACTTCTCTAAAAGATAATAACTTATTTTAAATAAAAATTAATAAAAACATAATAGTACAAATCTTTATATTTTTGATAAAAACCCTACCATGAGGGACTTCTTTAATCAATATATTTATTTGCCTTAGTTAATTCCTATAATGCATTCTTAGTTTTAATATAAGTTGACAACCATAAAAGAATGAAAGCATAACATTATAACTAAGTACTTACCATCTTTCTCCTTTTAGAATTGCCACTGACCATTGACAATTCATGGTTTTCATGCCTTGTGCAGTACATTTTTTTTCATTTAAATTTCTTGCTCTTTATCTTTATTCTTTTCTGTATAATTTCATTCTTTAAGTGCTTTAACATAATAATATAACAAACTCCTGTACTTTTACTATTCCTACATGAGAGGCATTCATCAGAGCATTATCTGTAGCATAATTGAAGTTAATTGTAAGTCATTATTAATACCTCTTACTGAACATAACATTCCAATTCACTTTGAAGTCATAATTATGCCTTAGCACACAATTTAAAAATGCTGTGTCTAGCCCCCCAGTACCAGTAACCAGAATAATAAAACAATGACATGTATGATGCAATGATTGCCAAGTATGTGCTTCAATCCTGGCAAAAAAAGCGTTTACAATTCATGTATTACATAACCTACAATTTGATTTCCAGTTGTATTTCACAATCGTCAATTGTATTTCAGAAAGCATAATTTTTAATTCAGAAACTCCGAATTATATTTCAAAGACTTAATATATTAAGGAAATTTTAAATATTCTTTCAAAGTATACAAAGATTTTTATCATAACACTTAAAATCTGATACATAGGAAGGTTGTATATTGCAAGTTTAACATGCATTTCAATGTATGGTGGGCAATATTGCCATTTGGTAATTTTCCCACATTGGGAATATTCTTAAAAAGTTCCTGTTTCTCTTATATATTACCAAATACTTAAAATATTAAAAATGGGAATATTCCTGGCAATATTGCTGGAAGAAATTATGATCGTATAATGAATCATTCACAAAACGTTGATAACAAAAATGCAGACTTGCAGGTTGTTGTGAGATCACCTTTTCTTTACCAGTTAATAATATCAGCGTCTGCAGTTGAGCACGCTATAGTTTCTTAATTCTATGCATATTTTATTATGGTGTTTTTATAAGAGGATGAAACCAAAAAGCTTGGTTTGAAATTTTTTTGTAGAAAAGAATGCAAGCAAATGATGACTCTTCAAATAAGGAATGGTAATTTTTAGAAATTTATTATTCTATGTTTATTGCTGTCTTTTATACAAATTTGAAGCTAAATATTAGACTAAACATTAAAGATGATATAAATGCGAGCATTAATAAACTAATGTTGTCCTATGTTTTCTTTCTTTGGTAATATTGCCCTAATTTTGCTCTCCCAGTAACGGCACATTGCTAAATATGTGTGCAAAATTGGAAAGTGTGTTAACTTATCTTTTTTAAGATTATACAGGGTCGCTAAAAAGTATGGAAACACGCTATCCCCGCAGAAACGGTAAGAGATAGACAAATGAAATTTGGAGAGCTTAAAGTAGGTATTTTTTGCCATGTTTTGTGAAGGTAATTAAAAACAAATCTTCAATTGTTTTTTCGTACGGCCGCCATATTGGATTTCTTAAATGGAACACCCGGTATATGACCCCATATTTGGATAGAGATTTTCAAGACAAATTCAATGATATAAGGGTTGCTATACTTATCTTGAAAAGCTTTGGAGATAATGGTTATTCTTTTGTCAGGGGTTTCTCTATTAAAAAGTATGGAAACACGCTGCTTCTGCAAAAACGGTAAGAGATAGACAAATGAAATTTGGAGATATTAAAGTAGGCATTGTTTGCCATATTTTGCAAAGAGAGTTAAGATCAAATCTTCAATTGTTTTTTCGTACGGCCGTCATCTTGAATTTCTTTAAATGAATCACCCTGTATATGATCCCATATCTTGATAGGAATTTAAAATACAAATTCAATAATATAAGGGTTGCTATACTCATCTTGAAAGGTTTTGGAGATAATCACTATTCTTTTGCCAAGGATTTCTTAACTTACAGGACGGATTCCTAATGCAAGCAGTTTCTTCCCATTATTTGCAAAATTCCTTACGAACATTTCAAAAGAGATTGTTTCATTGCCAAGAAGTTAACGCAGCGCATTTCAAACACTTCTTATAAAATTATATTGTTTGTTATTATCAATTCGTCACTATTTGGTCTTATTCCACCTTTTTAGTTTGTTCTAGCATCAATCTATTATTTTAAATAAGTAGGCTAAGGGCAAAATTTTTATGGTTTTCTTTTACTTTAATTACTTATAAAATAATCACACATCATTTTTTTAGTTCCATTGCCTTTGCTGTTTCATGGGTAACTCGATTTTTATAGAAATTAATAGTGAAATCCTTAACAAAAGAATAACGATTATCTCCAAAAGCTTTCAAGATAAGTATAGCAACCCTTATATTATTGAATTTGTCTTGAAAATTTCTATCCAAATATGGAGTCATATACAGGGTGTTCCATTTAAAAAATTCAATATGGCGGCCGTAAAAAAAACAATTGAAGATTTGATCTTAACTCTTCTTTGCAAAACATGGCAAACAATGCCTACTATAATATCCCCAAATTCTAATTGTCTATCTCTTACCGTTTTTGCAGGAGCAACGTGTTGCCATACTTTTTAATAGGGAATCCCCTGACAAAAGAACAGCGATTATCTCCAAAACCTTTCAAGATAAGTATAGCAACCCGTATATCTTTGAATTTGTCTTGAAAATTCCTATCCAAATATGGGGTCATATACAGGGTGTTCCATTTAAAAAATTCAATATGGCGGCCGTACGAAAAACCAGTTGAAGATTTGTTTTTAGCCATCTTCGAAAAACATGGCAAAAAATACCAACTTTAAGCTCTCCAAATTTCATTTATCTATCTCTTACCGTTTCTGTGGGGATAGCGTGTTTCCATACTTTTTAGCGACCCTGTATACACTCGGATTTCATATTAATTTGTGACAACTCCTGTTAGCAATTTTTGTTCATTATTCAGAACAGTTTAGAACTATCAAATTGTCCAAAACCTGTTCATTTATGTATTTTAAATTGTTCCAAATTGGTTCATTTGTGTTTTCTAGACAGTTTAGAATTGTCCACTTTTACTCTTCCCTTGAAGGAGGTTAAAATCTACACCATAAACATAACCTAGAAATCATAATAGTGCATGCACAGCTGATAGGCAGCAAAATTGTAAACAACTAATTAAGTGATAATATTACTTAGTACAACACATTATAGCAAATACAATACATTTTTTAAAAATATGTTTTTGTAAAGATGTAAGATAAAAAAGGCAAGTAAAGATTTTTAAAAAGATGTCATACCATACATCAACCCAGTTTGATAGCAACGTTCAAGTGATACCTAATGCATTACTTTAGCTGTTTTCTGTAGATCTTGCAAACTCTGATATTCTCTAGAGCAGCAGTTGGCAACCGGTGGTCCGTGAGGTAATTTTAATGGTCCGCAAAGAAATTCAGATATTATATCATACTCAATGTTCGTATTAATTCGTAGCTTAAAAATTATGTTAGTAGTCTGCTTTTAAATTGCAAATTTAGTGGTCTGCAATATCTCAAAGGTTTCCGACCGCTGCTCTAAAGGCCAAAAGATATTTTTTGTGAAAAGGGTGTTATGGTTGGAAGTATTTCCACAAGATTGCTAACATCTTTCCCTAAACTGAGAATCCAAACACAAATTATGAAGATATTTATAAAGTACAGTCTTATATGCAATATTAAATTATTCTCTTATTTTATTACTATTAATACAATCTTTTCTGCACTTTTTATGTTTATTTTCTGTTTGGGCTGATAACAAGATTTCAAAACTATATATACTTTTTCTGCATTCATCTAGTATATATAACCACATCTTTCCCAAGTAACCCATCTCTCTTGCACATTTATACAAGAAATAAAATTCACATATAACTTTTATAGTACTCTAAATTCATTAAAGTACATAATTTACATTTACTTGTAGAAGTGTGGACATTTCAACTTTTGCAATTTTCTGTTTGAAAGAAATATTGTGGAAGAACTTTATGTTAATATGTCTGATTATTACTGTTTATAAATTATTAGTAAGTTCAACTGAAGAAAATTCTAATACACCCATCTATAATATCCGTCATAATTTATATGACAATCATAATTAATACTTTCAGTTAATATCTTGATACTCATATTTTATTTCTAGTTATTTGAACCATACATCGGCTTTAAAGTGTATATTTCATTATTGCAATGTTAATTTTATATTAATATTCCAGGTCTTATAGTAGTCAGCTTGGTTTTGTTTATGAACTTTTTACATGTTTTTTAAAACTTAACTGTATGCGATAATTGCATTTTTATATTTATTGTGTGCAGTATTCTTCCCTTTTTTTGTTTTAAAAGTGTGTATACTCTAAAATTTATTTAATTGACCCAGAGGGACTTAATGAAATACAAAATAATTTTTAATCATGTTTCTTATAATGAAAACACACTTTTAAACAAGAATGCTTGTATGTTTTTCAAAGTTTCTACATATTATTACTATTATTATGTTATATACCATAATGTGTATGTTAAATTTTTTCTTTTTGTTTAGCTAATTGGACTTGTCGCTTAAATGTGATATTCTATCTTATTTCTTACATCTATAAGATTACTGTGACCTTGATTTTTAAATTATTTTCTCTTTCAAAGCTTTTTAACTATTCACTAGAATTCTTAGTGAAAATAATATTGTTGATTTCGTTTTGCTTTAATGAATAATATGCAATTAATACTTTTCAATTTATAGAATTTTTGAAAATTTAAAGTGTAAATAAAGCTTCCTAACCTTTCAATTTAATTGAAATTGAAAATTTACTGAATATAGTTTATAAATTATTAGTTAGTCAAAGAAAAAAGGTTCTCCTAGGCTATGACTGGGCATCCAACCAAGGTTATATGCAAGCTTCAGTTTTGCTTCTCTGAACAATTTGAAAATTTATTAATTTAACCTGCCAAGTGTACTTGTAAGTAGTAGAGTAGTAGTGACCATACATGGAAACAAAGTAAGGTGAGATATCTTAATTAAGTCATTAATAGAACGCCTATGTAACTAGATGGCCAGAATATAAATCCTAATTATAAGTTTCAAATCAATGTATACTTTTAAAGTTCATTTTTTTATTTTTGATTTTTAAGAAGGGTCTGAAAACGGAATAAAACGAAATTCTCTTAAGAACAAAAACGGAAATGTAACATGTAAATAATTTTCATTCATCAATGAAAACTAAATAAAGAAGCTTCAATTACGCAGCGGCTGCTGAATGAAACAAATAAATAGATTGAAATTTTTCATTGTCTAAAGCAGCGATTCTCCACCTTGTTTTTGTCATGGTACACTTTTAATAATTTAAAAATTTGGCGGCACACTAATGATAAGATAGATTTAAAAAAATTTTACTAAACTAGTATACAGCTTTGTTTGGGTTAAATCTAGAACCAGTCCAGAACTGTAATAGTCGTGCGCATTGGTTCAGTCAGTTCCCGCTACGAAAGTAGAACCAATCAAACTACTTGTCTGACGTCGCTTTTGTATGAATATTCGTAGTGGCGGTACATTTCAAAAATCTCGCGGCACAGTGGTTGAGAATCACTGGTGTAAAGTAATTCCTCATATTATTATATTAATAAATTGAGAAAAACTATTATAGAATTTTTTGAGTTTATCTAACAGCATTAGTTCAATTAATAAGATTTAGTAAAAGTAAGAGCAGTATTATAACCAGTTTTTTAAATCGATTCATGAAAATGAAATTCTGATAAATTATGGAAACGAGAAACTATAACCAAAATATTTTGGTTATGGTTAGAACAAAACTGAACAATACAGGTTGAAATCAAAATAATATCAAGAGAAATATGAAAAAAAATTTGATTATAGAATGTTTATTGTTTTTATATCATTGTGTGTGAATTACTAGAATTCTAAAAATATATTTAGGTAATAGAAAGGATGAAGACATTTAAAAAATCTCATGGCTGCAAATGCTACTGTGATTGATGTGGCATTTGGTATAACACTATCCTTTTGCTATGTTTATGTACTCTTGGCAAATTTTGTGTAAGATTTATAAATATTTTATAAGGCGTTTGCAAAATTTAGCTTCAAATTATGAAATCTCAACAGATTTTTAATGATTTTTGGTAAAGAAATTTAACAGTGATAGTTGCAAAGCTGGAAAACAATTTAAGTTTAAAGTTTATATTGAATGCTTCTATTTGCATTTGCACTTGAGTATTCTTTTGTTTTATTTTGGACATGATGCGTGATGATCAATATAAATTCTGATGTTTTTGTTTTTGCTTTTGCTTTATACTATTTTTCCAGTGAGAAATTTTAACTTCATTGCACCAATTAAATCTAAATATTCTCTAACTACCATGGCAAACAAGGTTGTCTTTTTATCCCTTGTTAAGAGCAGATAATGCTATCTTGTTTTATTTGAAGTAATTTAATTGTTACAATAGAAATCGATCCATTCTTTTTTTAGAAAAAAAATAGTTGAAATATAATCGTTTGGTATATGTCATGAAATTGTGGTATTGTGTGATGTTGACATAAACAATTTTTTTTTTAAGATCAAAAACAAATGGATATGATGTGTTAATAACGAAACTCTTTAATGTACCAAAATAGAAAAACGCATTTTAATGACTATAAAACTCACTTTGAACTTTGACTTCATATTTTTTTCCTCCTTCTTTGCATTCAAGCCATTAAGATTTGACTGTAGCAGTTTTACAAACAATAGAGTGGTGATAGTATGATACAACTTGATATTTTTAAATAATAAATACCTACATTTTAGTTTCTAAACTGATAATTTCAACGAGTTTATACTGACTATTGCTTTATTTGCACTTTAATGAAAACGACAAAAGCATTATAAATCATTATTAACCTCTTCATGCCGGCACGTTAATAATAATTATAAAGTACTTTCTAGAGTATGTCCTGCTTTGTGCCTTTAATAACTGCAATTTAATGATGCATTTGGATGTTCTGGTTGATCTTGTTCCATATAGGCCGACGACTTGTTATGGATTTGAGAAAGAACAGGCTTATGTAAACTGTATTACAGCAATCAGAAAAGCTAAATGTATCACTAAATCACTACCATTAAATGCATAATAAAGAGCATACTTTAATCTTTTTTCAAGATTTTTCATATTATTTCCTATTTGTATTGTAATTATTTCTTTCCATGTAATGATTTGAATTTTATTTTAAATATTTATAGTTTTAAATGACTAATAATCTATTGTGAAGAAATTTCTTGTGTTCTTTTGGTTTTCTATTAACCAAGAATATTGATTATGTAGAAACTTTGTGTTTAACAGAGCATGAGCAAAATCAAGTTGATGTCTTGTGGAGTACCTCATCTGCCAGTGATTCCGTGCGATTGGTGTTCTATTAATTCTGTTTATACAGTGATATTTTCAATACTAATTTTGATCTTCTCCGTAAAGTTAGTATTGAATTTATCACTTAATATAATGCTGTCCTCGTGTTTTCCTTTCACTAAATTATTTTGTTTTTAACATTAAAGATTTAGATCATTCTTAAAATTGCAAGAATGACAGTTTCTTTGATTTAAAATGAAATCAAAACCGAACAGAATAGTCATTCATGTAATTTTTTATCAATCTATATCATTTAATTTCATGCACTCTCATAGTTCATTAGAGATCGAATGTATCAGAAGTGTTTTTACAATATTACTTTCTAATGAATTTTTATGAATGTGCTCACATGAATGTTCTATGAAAGCTCGAAATTGATGAAATGAAGATATTTGTTTATGTAAAGCTGGAGAGAAATGAATGACACTGAAGGATTAATTATTATTAAAACTGTTTCTCATGATAATAACATAAAAAAATGCAATAATTCCTTTCAAAAATTATTACCAAACAGTAAGTTTTGCCAATTATTATATATCAGTTGTCATTGAGATAGGAGAAACTGCACACTCAGAAAATTCATTTTTACTGTATTATGCAACATTTTCTATTACTACTTCTTCTATGTATGTGCGTAAGTTTGTTTTATTGTATTTTATATTTTTTATGCTTTTGCATGTATACTTATTGATTGGAAGTTTTTGTAGAAGAGATTTTTTCGATATTAAGTATGTGCATGCTTTTTTGGATAAATGCAGTATGTTTCATGAAATGTGATATAATAAAATTCACGATATTTAATGTAATTTAATAATCAAGAACAACTGTAAACAGATTTGCACTGTTATTTCCAAAATAATTTTTAATACTTCTTTCTGTATTTTTCATTATGAAGTATCTTAACTAGTGCAAAACAGGTAAACTTATGGCAAACAGTTGTATATTAAGTGATGCAAAAAATTGAAAGCTAATAGAATATCTCAACGTCTGTTTTAATACAGTATTGGGTAAATTTTGATCGTATTAGCAAATCAGTAAAGAACATACTGCATGATATGATGGGACTGAATGTATCTTATATTATAAATTTACTTTCATGATAGTAAATTATGAGAATTTTAGAATTTATTGAATATTATTTTGAACTAGTTGTAAGCACAAAACTCAGATATTACAGTAATATTTTTTCTATAAGAAAGATATCCAGATTCATTCTGATGGGGAAGTGTATCTATGCTTGATCTTAGTGAACCAAATGTACATGTCAGGGGATTTGTTACCTATTGGAAAACTAATAAGTACAAATATAAAAAATTATATAATTTAAACTAAGAGCATAATGAAAGATGCTCAACGGGAATCATTTGTTTGCCTTTTAAGCACATGTATCCATTGTGCCTTCCTGTTTTCATTTAAACACTACACCATCTAAAGTACCTTTTTGCATTTATGCTTTGCCTACAGGTAAAAGATGGATTACCCATTAGTATGTATACTAGTCTTTGGTTGTGAGTTTTGACCATGAATTTCATTCCTAACCCTAGACAAAAGTTACAACCATTCAAAGGATATATTAATGTACTACAATATATACAATAAAAACTCCAAATTATTGAATATGTAATACAATCCACAGTCGTTTAGATGTTTGTTAGCTAGTACCCTTTATTTTTAGTTAAAAAGTTAAGATGACATTCAATAAGGGTTTTCAATCCTAAATACTCTTAGGCAGGTTTACTGACATTCTATTAGCTCTCATATTTACCATGAAGTCAGAATTGTGTGCATTTGATTCTGAGTGAACTTTGTTTTTCTTGTGAATGGTAGCAAATGGAAATGCATTGCATTAATATGTCTTTGGGTAGTTGTCAGGTTGTATTTAGATAAACAAAATTCCATATCAAACATTACAAGTCAAGGAGTATATGTTTGCCAAAAATTGAGTGTACGCTCGTTTGCAAAAAAAAGCCTATAGGTAATATTATGCATTTATGGAGTTTTTTATTTATGTAAAGCAAGTTTTTGCCCGCTTCTTAACAATCTCTTTATAATAAGCTTCAATAATGCAATTTTATAAGGCAGGAAGTTAAAAGTAGTTGATGCGGCAACAAAAAGGTGAATTAGTTCACATTTATATTATTTTTTAATTCAAACATATTAAGAGCTAAAGATGACATTAAAAACATTCAATAAGCTAGTTAGTGCAGGTCAGAGATATGGAGGGGGAAGCGGTGGAAGTTACATTGCATTCTTTGTATGCAATCTGCATTGTTTACTAATAGATGCCAACTGATACTTTAACTTTGCAATTTCCAAAAATCCACACCAAATATGTCAAATAGACTTTTGTAAATGGATGTTTTAAAGCAGATATTTAAAAATAAAACATAAAAATGTATTTAATAACTTTCAAGCAATGACTGTCTTGGAGTCTTTAACAGTGATACATAACCACAAATTAATATAAATAACATAAATACCTGCAAATATAAAAATAATAAATACAATGGAAGCACCATTCATTTAAATAATCTCTGTTTTGTATAAACTTTTGTTTCCTCAGTCATGACTCATGAGATTGGATTTACATGCATAAATTTTAGCTGTATACTTTTTTTATTGCAAACAAGTGCACATCTCTCTGTGAGTTTCTTTGTACTGTATTATCTAAATTATGCAAAATGTTTTGAAAAAGTCTTTCTTGACTTTAGCTTAATGTTAACTCTTACCTTCTTTCTACACTCAACCTCACAATACATATATTTTTAAAATATTTTTTTATAAGTTTTTCATTTTTTGTGGCATAGATTTCAGTGAAAAGTTATCTGCTTTTCTTCTAAAACTCCTTTATACATTACATTATTCTTCTCAAGGTTGCTCAGTTTACAAAGCAACTGTTACATTGCTGTTATATTGATACTACTGAAAGAATTTAAACAATAGAATATAAAAAGATATAGAATGCTCTTATGATAAATATAACAACACAAGATCTGAAAATAATAATAATAATCTGTGAAAGATGGATTATTCTATGCGTTTAAAATGAACAAGGTAAAAGGCTAAGGGAAATTGAACTATCCTTCTACATCAGTAATACTAAATTATACATAAAGAATCATGCTGCTTTTCTTATTCTAATTTAGAAAACTAACCATGAAACAAGATTTTTTAGGCATGCTATTGATTTAAAAACCTTGTTAACAATAGACTTTTACCTGCCACCTACTCAACATGTAATGACTCAAAGGCATTCAGAATTTCTAACTGTTAAAACCATGGTATATTTGCGTCATTCCGATATACAATAAATCATAAGAATGTAACTGATGACTGCAAGCACAATACAGATTAGTACCTTTGTTTTAATGCCATTTTACTTTTAAATCTTGTTCGGGAAATTACGCATAGGAGTATTTTGTTTTGCGCATCACAGTAAAGATTTGAAATAAAGTATTTTCGTATACTTTATTTTTATGCAAAAGTATAAACTATATTTATTAAAAATAAAGTAGGATACATTATTATAAAGTATGGTTGGCAACCCTAATTATACCGCTTTCGAATATTGCACTGTATTTACCAGGTGCATCTACCGGGTAGATATTTTGTGGATCGGCTACGCGGTAAATGTATAAACATCATCCATAAAAAAGTGTACAACGACGTGCAATTGTGTAATTGTACTGGAAAATGCAGCATACTTAGTACAAAAACATTTAGACGAAACACCTGGAAATGGTCCATAACCACATTTGTCTTTTATCTATGGACATAATTAATAGAATTTCAGCAAATACTAACAAACTTTTACATGTTTTTTAGGTTATGTTTACGTTAAAAAGTTGTGCACCGATCGCTAAATCGTTCGAAAATCATTATCCATGCACCAAAGTCAGCTGATCATCGCACTGTAAACGGTAAATAGCAACTTGGTGAATTTTCGTAAACACCTATAACTGTTATCAAGGTTAAGCTAGGTCGCTAGGTACACAGTATTTCTATATGCAATCTGAGGTTTTAGGTCAAATATATAGCTCGACCAACCTCAGAAAAGTCCTGAGTGGGCGTGTACGAGGGAGCTACATGTTAACAAAGTACACTCGCATCCAAAAATCCTTCGGCGGGAAATTTAAATAAAATTAACCATCACCAATAATACGTAATGGATTTAGGACAACTTTTTGTCAGTTAATGTACTCTAGTAAAATTACGCTCCTGATTAGTCAACGTTGTTTGTTATTGAAATTAGTTCACATATTTTCTGGGGCATTTTTGAGGTTGGTCACTGTACGTTGCATCTACTCTAAGTACCATTAACCTGTTTTATCCTTTAACCTTAAGATGGATTTAGAAATTTTCAAGGTGGAATATTAATTATTTCTACTTATATAGTTTTAAAGTAATAATAATTACAGCTGCTTTATTCCCGTTTTTTCCTCAAATCTAACCTCACACTTTAACGGGTAATCATGAATTGCTAACTCTGTCCTACCTGCTTATAATCCTTAACCCGAATTGCTAACTTTAGTTGCAGGTACTTCTTTTTTTCAACTACCTGCGTAAAGTACACTGAAAATCTATTTCTTAATTGTAATAAAATAAATTCCATTATTTTGGTGCACATACTAGACACGTACAACTCTAAACGAATGAAAGTAAACAAATATAAAAAAAGACTCATTCATTTTAGCCTTTAAAACGATATCATTCAGATAGGATTCACAAAATAATAAGAATTAAAAAATGCTTATCTGTAAGTACACACTAAAAAAAGGTGTAAAAAAGTGAACATTTTTGATTTTCAGTGTATATTTTGAAAAATTATTATGTATAAGGCAACTGTAAAAGTTAAAAGAATTACCTGCATATAAGAATAAATCAGAATACCTTCAAATTATACATATAAATGAAATTAAGAAAAATTAAAGTTTTTATTGCAGTATTTAACTTGGCACAGGACAAATTAAAACATATAGTATTATATACTATGCAAGTCTTTTCGTTTCTTGTTTACTTTAACTATTAATCAATATTAAGAGTTGCAGTCCTTAGCATGAGTAACAGAATTTTGAAAGTTAGCAGTTCGAGCTAGGATTATTCACCTATCATGAAACTGAGACAACCCTTCTGGGCAAATTAGTAGTTTGGGTGCACCGACTTTAACAGCTATCTCAAATAACCCAACTGACGTTGCTGTTATTATTATTATTAACCAAGCTCCAATGTCATACATTAATGAATAAACAGCAGGTAATTTTTCTTTGCTATATGTTCCCTTAAGAGAGTGGAAATGTCATTTCTTTTAAATCTTTAATGCTATTTGAGCCGATTCAATCAGTAGAAAATCATTTTTTCCAACTTATTTTAAATAGACATGATTATGCTGCATTGTGCTCACATGAACCACATCTTCTTCTAGGGTAAAATAATGGCATATATTACAGCTTCTGTTAAGTAAAATGTCTTATAATACATATTTCTCTGAATTTAACATCACCATACAACTGGAAGATATCATCTTTTTATCACTGTTAGGATACATTCACAGGTTTGAATGTTGCAGTTTGTTACTTCCATCCGTCTGTCCATGATTATACTGGACAAGCACAAGAAATTGTAAATTGTTGATATGATTAACAGATATGATGTAGACCACATAAATTGAATAAAAGCTTCATCCTCTGAAATGTAGTGGGAAAATGGTAGCCATTCAGAAGAGTATTATTATTGCCATTATCCGGTACCTTTATGTATGGCTTAGATTAAATCAGAAACAAACTTGACAACCCTAAAAGTAACTAAAATATGTAAAAACACTACTTAATAAATTAATAAACACGGTGCTTATTTTTGTTTTGTTTTTCATTTCTGTTGTTTAACTAAAGACAAAATAAGAAGGAAAGTTGCGACATCATCCCAAAATGGTAAAAATTCAACTATACGTAATTTTACTATCAAGCTCAAGCGAATGAATAATAGGTTTCTCAATGGTATAATGATAGCTTTTCTAGTTTCTTTTATTTGAAATAATAAATAAGGTCACATCAATTTGTCTTGGTTGGTTCATAATAAAATGAGTGTAGAAAGTAAAGTAAAGAAAAGTAGCTATATATTTTGCCAATAAAGTAAAGAAGTGCATTCAAAGATGATTTTTAGTTTTGTTAGAAATTTACATGGTTAAGTTAAAATAAAAGAAAGTAAATTTATAAATAGAAATCAAATTGCGAATTTTTGAGTAGTCTGTGTAATGAATAATAATGTTATTCTTTTTTCTTTCTTACCTTTCCTGGCCTTGGTCCTTTGTGGTACGCATTTTATGCTTAACACTTCATATTATTTTGTTTAATGTTGTGCATTGCTTATACTATATGTGTTGTTACGCTTTCTTTCTATTTGTGCTTTTTAAATTTTCCTCTTTATATTTTACTTTTTTATGTTTGATAAAAATTGCATAGAGTCAGAAATTAGTGAAAGCATTTCATCTTCAAATATTCCATCATTATCAGTACCCTTACAAAATATTATTTCAGATGAAAATACAGAATTGGGATTAAATTCTCCATCGGAGAATTCAAATTCCAATACACCTATTCAACATTCAAAGGACGATGTTGAAGAATTACGGTTAACAGACTTTAAGTTACTTTCTTTAAAAGAAGACAATTTTTATGTGACTGAAAATAACATTTTGCAAAAACAAACCAAAGATAAATCTTTGGAAAATAGAAATTTGATGGATGTTAAAATTTATTATCCAGATATACATTCAATAAATAAAACAACCATCAAAAAAACAAAACGTTCATTCTCTGATTCTAAAATTTTAGAAACTGATTTAGATGAAAATACAGAAATAGATGTTATAGATAGTGCAGTTAACAAAGGCCTTTTAAATGTAAACAATAATCAGTTAAATTCATACATCTCTCCATTATATCCTTCTAAACTAAAACCACCACAGCATACTCCTCGTAGTCTAAGTATTGTGACTAGCACTGATTTTAGTTCAAATGATGTAGAGACAACCATAACATACTCATCCAGCTTACCAACATTTAGTAGCATAAATTATTATAACCAACAACTTCGTGCACGCACATATAATGAATACCTTACTGTTCCTACGAGCATATTATCATTGTCTCCTAAAAAATTAGCACCTGTACGATCTTTATCACATCCAAACCCTATTATAACCAACCCACCCGATTCAGAGGTCAGCAGCAGCAGCAGCGCCAAACGCCACCGTCACAGTATCGCTGGGCAGATGAGCTACTTCAAGATGTTAGGATTTAGCTGTGGAGGTCCATTAGCACTTAAGAAAGTAGCAGGTGGAAGTGCCAACTCCCTTTTTTCGACCGCCGTCATATCTGGTAGTTCCAGTGCTCCCAACTTACGGGATATGATACCTAGCACAGCTTCTGCATCAGGTAAATCATAAATTTACTAATTAATAAATTATATAAGTGCCATATATTGCACCAGTAAAGATACCTCTGCAATATTCTTTTTACTTTTTGGAACTATGTTTTATAAATAATTATAGTAAAATAATCAGGCGATTGGAAAAGTTCGTGTAATTCATGAGTTCAAAATTAAGATGTGTAACATAATGTATTTTGTTATTTAGATTTTCTTATTATTTTCAGTACAACGTAACAACTAGCTAAGGTAGGTTGTCTTAGGTGCAGGTTCTTCACATGTTAATTACCTTTGCGCCAATAAGGGACCTATAGTAGGGTATGAACATTTCCCACAATATTGTTGATAAATGAACATGGCCAGTTAGATTTATCCCATTCCATATAAAAATATTAAATCTACTTTTATCCCAGATAAAAAAGTAAAATTGCAGATTCTATGACAATCTGATAATTTGGTGTATTAGAAATCTTTACTAGAGGTTGGAACTATTTCCAGTTCGACATCGTTCTAGTACAGATAAAGACCTGCAGTTTAGACATTTCACTGGATGGTATGGTGGCATTCTTTAACTTGAATGGTTCATAAGCTACTTGATGGCACAAGTTTCTGGACACCTGTTAGTACATACTGCAAACTTACAAGAACTTTTTCAATCACCTGATAATTAATCTGATTTAAATGGATCCAAAGTACACCATCAAAATGTTCTTTTAGCTCTAGAAGGATTTGGCGGTGTTCCACCAATAAGACCTTTAGAGACACTTCACAATGCATTGTCTTTAAGGCAATTGGATACATTCTTAGAACAAATGACTGCAGCTCCATTATACAAAACACCATCATCGACACCTCCTAGACATCCTTCTACACCAATAACCACATCTGCAGCACAAGCTGTTTCTTCAAGTATGTCCGAGTCTAGTCATCCTCCTCCATTAAAATTGCAATCACCTAGCAACAGTAAGTATTTGTCCATACTGCTAACTTAAATGAGAGATAAATTTAATACTACTTTGAAATTCATCAGGTTTAGGTTGGAGTGGTCCACCAAGTTTTTTATCAAGTAGCAGTGGTCCCTCTTCTCCTGGGGTTTCTGATCCTTACTCAAACTCGAAAGAAAGCAGTGATATGTCTTCAAGTATTGTCAGCAGTGACGGGTAGTTATTAATTTTACAAGTATAGAAAAGAAACAAAGATTATCAGTACAATGCCCTTTAAATAAATGTTCGCTTTATTTATTTAATTTGTACTTGTTTTTATTTGACTTTCTCCTTTTTGTATCTTCCTTCAAATGTCCTTTTCGATGCATGATTTTTCATTACTTTGTCATGTGATTGTTTTTATGTATCTGTGAATGTTAAAAGAAGTTGAATTGTTTACTACACCGCATTTCTAAATTTCAGTGCACTATACATGTCCTTTTTTTCTGTATGTTGTTTTTATGATATTGTTTTCAATTTTTTATTTTTAATGGTTTGATACAAAATTATTTGGTTTGATGTCCTAATTTTGTCACTGTTAAAATGGTAAACTGCATTGCACTATCTTTGCAAGATTTTGGACCTATGGTATGTATAATAAAATACATGTTCTATATTTAATTTAAATATCTTTTTAGAATGCTGGTTGTATGAAAATATACTTCTTTCAAGAATGATCATATACTATTAATGATATAATACACAGTACATGTAATTAAATATAAATACCATAAAATTTTTCATAAAAGAAAAACAAAAACGTAAACATTTGATCTGTTGAAAAGTTAGGTTATTGTTATATGCAGAACATTTGTTTTACAGATTTTACTTTAGGGCGCCAAAATACATAAGCATGAAAACCTTTGATGTTATATTTGACAGATTTCTGTTAGTTTATTGTTACGTTACTAGCAGGGTAAGTGGCGCCATTGGCGATTAACATAAAAATATGTATATGCCCAGTCCATCAAACTGACAACTGGCCTAATACAGAAGGCCATGGTACAGAGAGTAGTAGCAGTAAATGATATTTCTCTCAAATGTCTTTTTTTTCATATTAGTATCATTAATATATTAAGATTGGCTATGATAGCTTTATTTAAAATTTGATATCTACACTTTCACTTTTAAAAGAAATTGAACAAACAAAATAAAATGGATTTTCAGAATTTTTATTTTTAACCAAAGGAATTATCTTGTTAAATATTCCAATCAATAAGTAGAAGGTTCTCATTATCAAACTTTCAAAAACTAGTTTTAAAGAGGTCCCTTCTGTAGTGGTCTTTGAAAATTGCAAAATGTCAAGCACTCAACTTCCCTTATAAGACTATATTGAGTAATTTTGGTAGTTTGGGAGATCAGAATGTTCAAATGCCAGTTTACTAAGATGTTATAAGTTAATATACATTTGCATATTTATACAATTAGAAATATCTAGAAGCCCAATAAAGGTAGGTGAGTGCTGTTTGGTGTTTGCTGTTTTACTAACTTTGAGTACCTTCTGACGTTCCCATTTAAGGTCAATTTGGTTGTGCACTAAATAAACCTGTTGAGGATTGTTGTAACTAAGCTACAGAATAATGATTTTTTAGCATTTAGCTTTATGAGTTATCTTGTTATGGCATGATGTATGGTTACATACTTTTTGTCAGAATATATAATTATTTTGCTAGATACAAAACATAAAAACATTTCTCTGTAGGACCCTATACCTACTAACTGCTTCATATTGGTTTAATCAATTTTTGCACGAAATGCGCTTTTGACCAAGTAACAGTAAAGAACTTTGTTCTAAGGTACATACCAGGTTAGTTGTTACAGGCCATCAAGGCAAGAATTAATTTCATTCGTAATTTTCACTGACAGAGATTCACTCAAATCATGATTTTCCATATCTTTATATGAAATGTAGACTCCTTCGTCTGAATTATGTGGTAGTATCCAGAAACAAATAAATAGCAGATCAACATCAACAATCAAGTCAACTCTAGTCATGCTATGCAAAAAGTAAAAGATTGTGGCTTATTTAGAAATTATCAAATTAATTACCTTATAAAAGAAATAAAATGCATTCTGTAACACTCAGTACCGCCTTTGAAATGCAAATTGGTAATAATGAAAAAGTTTTTTATGGGAAATATCTGTTCTAATTTGGTCATATTCTTGTTTTATTTCTTAATAGTTACCTGAAAACCGCTTTTTATTATTGTTAAATCTTTCCTACAGAATATTTAAAAATATGTTACAATACCAATGCCGGATTTACTCTGGTGGAGGTCTCTACACAAAAATTGGTGGTGGCCCCCATGTAGAATAAAATAATTTAATTTATTCGTTTGTTCTTAATTAAACTTATTTCCTTGCCTTCTGTCTATTGAGCACTCTTGAATATATCTCCGTTATTATTAAAGATAGACCCATCAATATCTACATTACTGTATTTGTGAGACAAGGTTTTATCCAAATCTGTAGAAATATACAGGGTGTTCCATTTGAAAAAAATAATTTTTTTTTGTGCATCGGATGCACGCGAAAAACAGCAAAAAACAAAATAAAATATATAAAAAAAAAATATTACGGTTTTATTTACTTTGTTCCATAATTTAGCTGCTCACTGTATACCATAAACAGATATTTCATTGAATGTCGATAAAGTAGAATACCGTTCTTTTGAAAATGGAATGAAATTTAAAAGTATAATTTTTGTGTACATTCATTTGGTTTTTGTAATTAATTATGACTAATTATAATCAAAAAATATTCCTTAAAAAAATCATAATTTTAATTTAAAAAAAAGAGTCATTGTTTTTTTCTATCTCTGTTTATAGATCTTTATTTTTTATAATGCAAACAAAATTTTTTGTTGGAGGCCCCTAGGTACTGTCTCAATTGCCTACATGGTAAATCCGGCCCTGTGCAATACTACATTGTTGTTGCAATGAAATTATTTATGAAAAATGCAGCTTTGCAACCAGCAACTCTAGGAAAATAAAAATAGATCATCGTGCAGCGTTGTCCACTCTAAAGACTTTTAATTGACCATATTTTAAAAACTATGGAATTGTGGCAAAGAATGAATTTAACTTTTTGATTCAGATTTTGATGTAGATTCAGATTATGTCCCATTTTTAATACACCTTGTATAGGTTATGTAAATTAAAAGTTGACACTTTTATAATTACACTAAACACTATGTCTAATAGCCACTTTACATGGTCTTAATAACACCAAAATTCAGTATTTTAGCACTAAATCAGTGTAAATAGATATTTTACTGCTAAAATCCAGTACTAATTCCAGTGAGCATTCCAGTAAAGTGAGTAGAGCAAGTAGCAGCTACCCTTTCTACTACTGTCTCACTGACTAAACTTATGTAGATGTGCAGTTTAGTAATAAAAACTAGTAGAAATCAAAAACCAAAACAATGAACATATTGAATGATTCATGAGTTGTAACATAGGGGCATATCTGCAATTTTCACAAAATTGAGATTGTTTTTTTGTATGATAGGTATGAGTCTCCTCTATGTTTTGACATAGAAAAGTCTGACATCTGATATCGTTGCACACAGCACATTTAACGTCACGACTGCATTTAAAAATTTGACAAGGGAATATTTAGAACATGTTTTTTACATGCAGAATTAACACGATTTTTAAACATGTTCTAAATATTTCCTTGTCATATTTTTAAATGCAGTTTTGTTGTTAAATGTGCTGTATGCAACGATGTCAGATTTCAATGACAAATTTGTTGTCAATTTTGACTGTCAGACGGCCCTAAGTCCCATATTTGTTAACAATTATTTTTCTTTTCTCTCAATAAAAGTCAAATATAGAGAACCTAAACATGGTACTAGTTAAATCTCTAGAAAATCCTTTATCCAATGGCCTAATAGTCCCAATCATGTGCTATTTAAAAAAAATGAGGTTATGAGCCTTTGAAAGTTTAGATCGTATTCACGTACTTATAAAACAAATTTAATTTGAATTTCGATTTTCTCAGTTACATAACTATTCTAAACAGTTTAATCAATATATTCTACCCATCTAGATTAAGACATAAAAAATTGAATTTTTAGTAACCACGGAGATAAAAACTAATGAAGACTAGCGCATTGTAAATATGTAAAAATATACTGCCCTATTTAAAATAAGGAAGTTAATGTTGTTTCTGGTGAAACCAGAAGTTATCTTAAAAAGAAATTAGAAATTAGTACCCATCACCTTGATCACCCAGATATCATATACCAAAATTTCAAATAAATCCTTTTTGATAAAATTTTTAATCGTTTCTTTTAATCCTGTAAAGCTGACAATTTGTGAGTACACCCCTATGTTACGATTTATGAAGCCCTCAATATGAAATCCACTAATCAGGGTACTTTGTACCTAATTGATTTATTGACATAACTGTCCCAAAAACGTGTCAACTTCAGAAATCTAACCTCAAAACTTTTGGGCATTTTTAATTAGATGTTTTTTAATTATTTTGCTTTTAGTCTTAGAAAAATTATACAGCACAACTTGAGTGTAATGCCCACATTGCAGTTGCCCCATGTGTTTTTAGTACTCTGCCAAGTTTAATGGAATCATCTAAATTAGTCATAAGAATAAACTAAATGTACAAAGTACTGCTGTTTCTTTAGAATGTTTCTATGAAGCAAGTGGTATGTATATTGCATCCTCTTGGCTATTGTACTGTACATTTGGTTTTAGGTAAACAGGTTTAGTAGCCTGGTCAAAATTTTCCCTAATGAATACGTCTTCAGGAGTTTGTTTGAATCTCCATTGGATCAGAGTTCTGTATTCAAAAATTATGTGAAAGGCTGTTTGCTCCTTTTTATTGCATAGTCTACATATGAGATCTGTGAAAATGTACAGTGTGTGTATGTGTTTTTGTAGGCTGCAGTAACCGATTGACCCAATACTAGCCTAATTTTTGGTTTGCTTAATCACTGTTTTCTCATATTTTAACCCTGCTGTGCAGTAGCCTAATATTTCTGATGTTGTCTGTTGAACAGTAGTCAACCAGCTGCAAATTGAGGTTTTAGGAATGTCAAATATTGTTTCTGATCCTTGTTTGGCAAGCTTTTCCACTGCCTTCTGTTTGGTTGGCTAAGATTATGAGGTTTTGCAGGCACTCCCAGACCAATCTCATAAGCATGCTAGTGCTTTTAAGGCAGTCTGAGTGTTGTTTAAAATAAGAATACTCCTAAAAACAGGCATTTGTTTGAGTTTGAATGTTTTGATACATTTCCCTAGTAATGCAAAAGCTTTTTATCTCTCAATATATTCCAACTTTTGCCCTGCTATAAGTTTTTGATCTATCTGTGTGCCAGACAAGTATTTTGGCTGGCAATGGTTTTAATGTAATGCTCACTATAATCTAACTAACAGTTTGTGACAATGTTTTGTACATCTGAGGGCAGGCCAGGTATTACATACCCCCCCCCCCCAATCATTCTTACCACTGCTTTAATGGTGATTTGAGAAGCTAATCATTGGCATTGAGGAAGCTCCAGTTTAGATTGTCTTTGGTCTATCTTAGGCTACCATGTTATTGATTCATAGACATAACCTATATACTGTATAATAAGTACCACATATGGCTTAAGGGATATTTTGGTTTTACTTACAGTGTTGCATGTGTGAGTTCCAGGTTCCAGGTTGCATTCAATGTTGTATTTTGTTTATTACTGCATTTTTAAGAACCAAGTTTGTTGGTCTGAAATTGAGAGGCAAGGAAAGCTGATACGAGGGGGAGAAAATGACACTAAACAGCATAGATTTTAGAAGTTTGCCTGATAGACAACAAAGGTTTTTTTTGTTTATGTTCTTCCTGCATTAGCATTTTAATTAATTAGATGTGAAAAAGCATAATTTTAAAGTAAAAAGGAAAATAAAGATCTAGTGAATAGCATTTATTCTTCCATACCCCAATCTGACTAATAATGAATTTAGATAAACATTCAATGGAAAGTACGTAATAAATAAATCGCTTTGTTATTTTTGTATACCTTGCATTCTAAAGAGATATTTAATCGTTTTTTTAATTATTTTTATAAATGTAAATTCTACACTTTTTTTTGTACAGGGCAATGGTTGATAATTTATCTCACATGTTCCTAACCGATTTAGACCAAGATTTAGAAAACATAGGAATGTTATTACAACATGATGAACAAGTGACTGGATCTATGGAATTTTCAGATTATTTCACTAACCTTCAGAGATCACATAACATTAAACACGGTTAGTCAAGTTTTTTACTGACGTGTAGTAATCTTTTTTATTTCAAAAATGATAGCTATGCAAGCCATATCATGATGAACTATCTACATTGTATTCCTTTTTTTGTGTAAAACATCATTCTGAAAAAAGATACTTAGGCGGGGACATTCGAAAAGCTTGATAGCACCTGATAGTTCTCATTAGTTTATAAATTCAGATAAAATGATTGAGAAAAACAAAATAATTTGTGGATGGCCCTCAAATAAGTAAACAAGGTTATAAGAATTTTAAAAATGCAAGTTTATATTTAAAAAATAAAAACTTATGGTAATGGAGAAAACCTCAAGTTTCTGCTGCTATTAACATGTTTCTTGTACAAAAGTGACTTGATGTCAATCTTAATCTCCATGGTTACACAAACCTCTTTAATGTGATTTGTCACTTAAAAGTGATTGGCCTTCCACATGTACCCAAAATTGCAGAGAGATTCATAGAAGTCCTTTGTCTAAAGAACCAATTAGAATACTTGTATTTGGGAGCAGTAATCAGGCTTGTATGCTGCCAACATCAAAGAAAGTTCTTTTAAAGGTGTTGCCTTTGCTTTTATGGAAACATTCAGGAACCTTTCACCAACAGCGTTACTAATTGCTGCTTGCTCCTGAACACAAGGATTGTAAAACTTGGAAAACTGTTTCAATCCATATAATAATGAAAATAACCTCAATTTTTGACAACTCTTTTATGTCACAAAAGAGAGGTTTATTTCTTTCTGTCAGAAATAACAATGAAATCTTCTGTGCATTATTCAATCTTTACAAATAAGATACCATACAAACAAAAGTTTTAGGAAAATTAACTGTTTTATAATTTATTGTAGTAATACCGGGCACCTTAAAAAACTGTGGTACCACCGATTCTTGGGATCAAAATAAATCAATTGCACTGAACTTACCTATATACCAAATTGCTTCATTTATTTGTGAGGGGGGGGGCTTCAAAGTTTATTAGAAATACCTGATTTTTTATCAAATAACTCGAAAACACTTTGTTTAATTTGAATAAGATTTGCTATGTAAGTAATAAATAATTAGACTGTGTAGAAACGTATTTGAAATTAGATCTCAATGGCATGGGTTTAGGGTAAGAGAAAAATCATGCTACTGGCTTTTGAGCACATTCATATAAAAATTTGATTTGGTATTTACTGAGAAATTTGGAAAAACACATTAATAGCTTTACAATAATGTTCACCTTAGTTCCCGCATCAATCCGATGCCAAGAAAATAAAATGCAACCATCTCATTTTATTGGTTACATTAATCACATACATAAAAATATTTAAATATGATTTATTAGAAAACCAAAAGAAAAAGAGAAAAATCACTATAATAACTTTTTCTCAGAAATTAAATGCTAGATCAAATTTTTATACAAATTGTGTTCAAAAGTCGGTGACATAATCTTTTTTACTTAAAAAAAGGTTCACAGACCCTTAACCAAAACACTGAGATCAAATTTCAAGTACTTTTTCACATAGCATGGTGGTATTTACATAACAAATCTTATTCAAATCAGCCAAAGCATTTTCATGTTATTTGAGAAATCAGAAATTTTTAATAAACTTTGAGGGTCCCTCATAGGAAAATTAAGCATTTTGATATGTAGGTAAGTTTAGCCCAAATGACTTATTTTGACTCCAAGAATCTGTGGTAGCTCAATGTTCACAATTGTTTGGGACAGCATTAGATGCAATGGGTCTATTATGAGCATTCTATTAAATTTAAAAATATTTTAATAGACATCTATACTCCGTATTCACAATGTGTCTGGGTCATAACAGGCCATGCTTTCATTTTGTTAGGTTGGAAGTGTTTTCTTTCTTCTTTTTTTTTGAAAATTGTACCTGCGGCTGCATTTGGCACTGTTGCACGATCAAGAATTTTCCATAAACGTTTAGTACCGATTAGTTTTTGTTTTGTTAAAAAGAAATTAAGTTTTCCTTATGTTTACAGAGTTACAAAAAAGACAACAGCGTGAGGTTAAACCACAGATTAAATAAAGGTCAGATATTTCACTTTGTCTCTGCACATTTATATTTGCAGCTCTGGGAGTTTACCACGCCTACTCGTTTTATGAAAAGTGCATACCACGCTGTGCTGCTTGAGCAGTACATGTCAAAATAGCAAGCTCTGGGAGTTACTTTGAGAGAGAGAGAGCAATAGAATCCACAAATTTGTCGAAGTGAAATATCTGACCTAAAGGCTAAACTGTCATAAAATCATAACCTTAAAGCACATTAAGCATCAATAAGATTTTACAAGCCAAGTTAATAGATAAACAGCCCTGTTTACAATACTCAAACTGTCATATACGACCCAGAAACATCGTGAACGCCATATATTAAAAAATGAGAAAGATAGACTTATGCAATTTTTTAGCTTAAGATAAAGATCACTAATGGTTGCCATGGAAGTTAGGAGATGTTTATTTTAATGGAAGGTTTAATAGATCGCTTGTAATGTGGCCCCACTATGTAGAACTGCAGGAAGTAAATTTTCCTTCTGTAAACATTACATGTTGAGCGAGTAGTAGAAGGAGCCAAAGGATTTCTAAGATTTTCTCAAGAGTAATAAAAGATCTTTTGTGCTTTTCAGTTTTCTGGTCTACCCTTTATTATTAATTCACTTTTATACATTGAATAACTTATTAAATATTTTTTAAAAAGGAAAGTTACTTCTTTTTTCATGATGATTTTATTTTCTCTAGATGACAGTGGAGATACAACACCAATATCCGGAAAGTCAAAAATAGAAGTGCTCGCTGATGATGGCACAGTTACCACAGATTCGAGTTCAGCAGATTATGATAAGACTGTAGCAGATGATATTGATTCTACATCAGAACCTACCCGTCCAGATGCATTAAGCAGTGCTTCTCTAGCAATACCTTCTACCTCAAGAAAAAATAGTGGTAAATCTGATGAGTTTCCAGAAGGTAGTGTAACACCAACGACACCTACTGTTATGTATAAAACTGAAGACACTTACGTGGATATCCCAAGTTCAATAAAACAGATTACTTTTAGCCGTGTAGGTAGTTCAGGACAATTTGATAGTCTATCTTCAAAATCAAATCCACAAAATCCATTAAAAGTAACTAAACAAGTGAAATCAATTGAAAAAGATACTAAAAGCAATAAATCTAATGTGGGATCAGATAAATGGAGTGCATCCAAAGAAGCATTTTTAGAAATATCAAAACCTAAAGAGAAAGATCCAAGTAAAGACATTAACAAACAGAATACTTCAACGAAACAGGGGACAGTGGTTGTTAGAGAAAGTTACATTGAACCACCAAGAATCTCGAGAGTCTCTAAAAGTCTTGATGGAAAATCTCAAGCTAGTCAAAGCTTACTAAATATTGTAGCAACAACGCCTAGAAGAGCAAGTGAAGGAGTTCCTGTTACATCCGAAAATTTAAATATTGTAGAAGGCACTAAACCCACATCAGAAAAAAGTTCAACCAAACGTCATCCGTTTTCAACGCAAATTTCTCACCCAGGAACCTCAAAAATTTCAAAAAGTAGTACAGAATATAGGAAGTCATCCTTGAGTAGTGACAATGTGCAAATACCAACCAAGCCTAGGTTCACTACAACATTAATAGATGAAGCTGAAATAGGTTTAAATGCCCCCCAAGAAAATAAATCTAGTGAAGGAAATCAATAACAGTGATACTAAATACAATTAATTAAATATTTATTTCTTATGAATTGATTTATATTTTTTATATTAGTGTACTTAAATATCTTTACTCGGCCATGAGCCTTCTGGGTCTGTAATTAAGTAATGGTTTTAGGATAATTTAGGCTCAAGAAAATTCTAAAGAATAAAACATGTTGATTGTAAAACAAGCTATGTTGGTTTTGTTTACAATAAATCTTTATTTTAAGTAGTTTTTAATCAAAGAAGTTATGAAATTTGTTGATATAAGTTGATAAATAAAGTAATTTCAAAATTCTATCTTTTTATTAAATTATTTAATAATAGTAAAACAACTAGGAAGATGAAAATCAGAAAACACTTAAGCACATTCAAAGCATGTAAGAAGTGCCAACTCTGATCACGAATATCTTCTCTATTAAACAGGCTAAAATTCTTAATTTTAGCTATTTGCAAAGAGAAGGTTATTCTTTATGTGTACATGCAATGTCATTAAATTTCATAGAAAAGTGGATTTACAGAGATACTACCTTAAAGGTAACCCACCGTAAACCCACTTTTTTATGGAATTTAATGAAACTGCGTTTTGATCATCTCAGCAAATTGAAAATTTTAGCCTGTTTAATAGAGGAGATATTCATGATCCAAGTTGGCACTTTTTATATGCTTGGCATATACCAGTTAACCAAAAGTTACATATTTTCCGTCATAACTTTAAAACTTTTTTATACATTTTTTAAAAAACAACTTATTTATAAATTAGTTTATTATGAATATTTTGAATATAAAAAGAAAATTTCTGCCCGATTTGCTGAAAAGATAAACATTTTTAAATTATGCAAGTTTAAGCGTTTCTTGGTAAGTAGAAGTCCTAAACGTCTTTCTTTCCTAATTTTGTCAAGAGAAAGAACACTTACATTTACAACATTTTAAATTAACAGTCTCTGACAAAAATACTATTGATGTTTTTATTTTACGTTTACACCAGAATTTATTTTTGGACCGGATTGTACCGGAGATACTAACTTAAAAAAATTATAAATTGATTAATTCATCACTAATAGTAGCAAACAATAATTACGTATTTATTTTTGCATGGCAATTTCAGCTTACAATGTGTTCTCAACTGTTTACTCTCTATAAGAAGAGATATTCAGGTGGCCCAAATTTAGTGTAAATTATTTCTGGATCAGGTAAAATTGGACATTCAATTGTATAGCAGAGTTTCCAAACCTCCCTGCAATACAATTGCTTGGGGTCCCTATACAAACATATTTTATGCATGTCTAGGGTTTTTGAGGATCCTGTTTATTGCAGAACTCCCATCTACTACCTGGTATACCAAGTGTGGACACTTCAAAGGTCATTGAAATATTGCTAAGAAATTTCAATATTTGCTTGTAAATTTACTAAAAAATGCAACTTCCTAAAAAGTGATAATCATGGAGCTCAATAAAAAGAAATTAATCTTTGAAATTGGGCACTTCAAAATAAATCGTTAAGAATTACATAAAAAATGCTCAAAACCTTGTAAAGATTCATCTTTTCTAAACACCCCTCTTACAGCTTTATTGTGTATGCTCGGATAAATACATAAATATGTTATAATTAGTATGTTGTTACTTACAAGGCTCATATATCCTAAGCCATAGATGTGCAACCAGACTCTTGGGAATCTCTAATGAGCCACATAAGCATTCAACCACAGCTACTGTGTGCCTAGACCTTGATAATGCTGATGTCTTTCATTGGCATCCAAAATATGGCGGTCAACCTTAGATCCCATCACCGTACATGATCAGAGGCAGATTTAGGCATGGTCTTTATAAGCTGCAGCCCAGGGCCCCGTCAATCAAGGGGCCCCCTGTGTGGTCAGAAAAAAATAAAAATAACAATTTAAACTTTTCTAGGTGTGGTTGGCAAAGTTGATACTGATAAAAATAAAAATTCTTATTATCTAATTGGAACAGCTTTATAATACACTCGAGAGTATATAACTATAGCACCACATGCAATTTTGCGGTATTTGACGTTTAATTAAAGTTTTCAACTTGGAACTGTTAACGATAAGTTGAATGTCTTGAAAAAAGCATTGGTTAAAAAATAGAATTTTTTGTGAAAATCTAGACGTTAGTAGTGAAAATCTAAATTTTCCTAAGAGCACAACTATAGCACCAATTCAAAAACTTATTTATTTCCAGAACTTACACAATAAAAATAAAATAAAAACAACTTAAAATGACATTATTAATAATGGGTGTGTCCCCATTTTTCCGAATAATCTCAAAAATTCTGTTGTTCATACTTTCAATAAGTTTATCCATGAGTTCTTGTTGGAGATTGTTCCAGGTTGTATTAATGACATCTTTTATTTCTTCTGTTGTCTGGAACTGCCTGTTATTTTCATAAATTCCTCTAATGGATTTTGGATTCTCCAGAGACTTTCCACAGGATTTAGATCCAGCAAAGAAGCTGGCCATTCTAACAAATTTATTGTGTTGTCTCTAAACCACCGTTTTGTTTCTCGACTAATGTGTACTCTTGCGTTGTCTTGGTGGAACAACCATTCCTCTCGTTCATTTTCATCAAAAAAACGGTAGCAAATGATTTTTCAATAATATACTGTAGTGTATTCTTCGCTGTTCATTCTGCTTGATGGAAATACAAATGCACCCTACACCATTACAGTTTCACCACTAAAATTTATTTTAAAAAAAACTGAGGTTCTTTTCTGAAATTCCTCCAATTTGGATTGAAACCGTCCGGACCATCCAAATTAAACTTCTTCCAATTGGAAAAATCTACCTTAACAATTTCAGAAACAAAAATAAATTTTACAATGTTATACATGTTACGCTTGGCAAATTCTAAGCGGGCAGTCTTGTGGCACGGCAGAAATCTTTGGACAGATTTTAGTTTTTGTCTTTTGATGTGGGGGCTTTTTTCTAAGACTCTTTTCACAGTCGGTTAAATTAGAAAAGATTTGGCTATTTTGGAGATCAGTTTACTTATACTTTTGTTTTTTCAAAAAAGTTCACGGTTTACTAGATATTTGCTATAAACGAAATTATCTTATTTTCTTTAAAGTGAAATATCTCAGAAACGAGCAAAGATAGAAAAGAACAGCAGAGGGTGTTTTAGAGAATTTACTCCGAAACACAAAAAAATTATTTTCGCAATTGTCTTGTTTTACTTCGGCGGCGAAACGTAAATCCAAATTTTTTCTAATCGAACGCCTACTTAATTTCCATATTACTGAACTGCATGCCTTAAATTTTCAGTGATACATGGTTTGACCTAGCTATTCTTTTGTTTTACAGAGTTATGAAGTGAAAATCATTTTTCATCATAGTGTGCCATGACATCTAACACACAAAGTCGTGGAGTTTTATCAAAGAAATTCATTTGTTATGCAAAAATTGCTAAAACAAGATAAATACGCTTTTATGGGGCATTAGCTGCTTCGTTTTTTGCACATATCTAGTAAGTCGTGAACTTTTTTGAAAAAACAAAAGCATAAGTAAACTGATCTCCAAAATAGCCAAATGTTTTCTGATTTAACCGACTTCGTACCTCTCACAATAGTGAGCATCGAAATGTGGACACACTGTATACAACAAAACATGTTTGCCTATTTTACAGCTTGTCTATCAGAACTAAATTTTTTTGATATTGATATTTTATACTAAAAAACCCCTAAATCCATCCCTGGTTGTTGGTATATTTTTCATTGGTTGAGCAATGGTGCACAGTATCATGGGATCAAAGTAAAACATGGTTTGGTAAAATCTTAGTATGTCATTGCGTTAAATGTGTCACAAGGCTCATTGTTAATACTCTACTGAAAACTAGTTTGATAGCCCAACAACACAACAGATAACACAGAAATTTCAAGATGAAGATAAATCTTCATCTATTTGTGGTTGTTTTTTCTCTTATATCATTCAAAAAGCACATATTTCATCTACAGCATTTCTCTTGCTTGTTTTCATTTTTGCTATGTAAATCTTGGGTTTGCACTTTTATTTGCAGTGATAAACGACTTTCGACAAGTAATGGTTTTAAAATATTGACTTGATTTTCTTTTTGCAAATTTGCATTCTGCTTTTCATACTTTGCAATATTGCATTTTTTAAGTTTTGTGAAAAGTTGCAAAAGCTTTGTTGTCCAATAGGCCCCTGGTGGAGGTTATTTACTTATTCTACTACATTTCAAATTACAAAAAGTGAAGCTAGCACTAGATAAGCTTTAAGTTATAAAATAAAATGTCTTGGGCTTTTTGGGCCCACCAGGGTTTTTGAATCAATAGTTTTTCTTATTCTTCTCCTTCTTTACTGTCTAACCAATTAAGCATTGAAATTTGCACCAGGACTGGTGCAAACATGTGCAAATGAGGCAACTTACCATAGGTAATTTGGTGACTAGATACTGCACGGTGGAGAATGAGACAACTGAATTTGACATTCAACGCACCATCCTGTTTACCATGCAAAGATGCCTTAAGAAATTCTGCAAATACCATAGTGCCGGTACTGATCTATAGATTCTACATCTTGAATGGTATTACATAATTTGTAATTTTTAACTAATAATCTGCTGGTTATTTAGTGTCCAGAAATGTTGAATAAATTCCTAGCGTTCGCCCAGAATATTCAGGCATACAGCGTGACCAACCTCAGAAAAGCCCCGGAAAATATGTGAACTAATTTCAATAACAAACAACGTCGACTAATCAGGAGCGTAATTTTACTCGAGTACATTAACTGACAAAAAGTTGTCCTAAATCCATTACGTGTTATTGGTGGTGGTTAATTTTATTTAAATTTCCCGCCGAAGGATTTTTGGATGCGAGTGTACTTTGTTAACATGTAGCTCCCCCGTACATGCCCACTCAGGGCTTTTCTGAGGTTGGTCGAGCTGTAATAATATTATGAAAACTGATATCTGTAAGTCCCTAAATTTGATTTGCAATTTCATAATTTTGTGAATTCTAGACACATTTTTTATACAATCAGTTGCTTAATCTGTGGGTTATTTTATGTTTATGAGTGTTTAGAGTTGCTTCCCAGCGCTTTTCCCAAAATTTTCAGTGTTCTTCCCAAATTTACTCACACATTTAATATCATGAAAACCCATACCTTAAGTCACTAGATTTGATTTGCAACTTTACAATTTTGTGAATTCTAAATGTGCTTTTTGCACAATCTGTGTAGTGTCCAGATTACATAACGATTTTGCTACATTTAGAATGGCATGACGTATTTGATAATTTCAAACTAATAATTGATTGTTTAGTGTATATGGGTTTCAGAGTAAACTCCCAGTTTTCCAAAGATTTTCAGCATTCTCTCCTGAATATTCAGACATTTGATAACATGAAAACTCATACTGATTAAGCCCCTAGATTTGATTCGCAACTTTATGATTTTGTGAATTCTAGATTTGTACAATCAGTATAACACTGATGGTCCACTGTAGATGGCACCATTGACACTATGTAGACTATTATAAAGTAATTTCATTATATTGTTAATATAATGTTAGAACTTAAATATGTGGTTTATTAAATGGTAAACACATATCCTAACCCATTTATTTTTGATAGTTAATTGACATGTTCTTTTATTGATTCAAATAGTCTACATAGCAATGTTATGGAAGTTTTATTCTGCCATCACCTTTCATTAAAAAAAGATGACTAAGATTGTACTGGGTGGCCCATGAGGGTGTGACATTTTTTAAACATTTATAGTAAAATAAGAAAGTGCAATAAAAAAACAATTTTTACAAAAATTGGAAGCTGTTTTCATTGATACTGATTCATGCACTGGAACAACAAACTTTGCTTATGGCTGTCAATTCTGCATTTGTCAGTCTAAATAGCAGACGATTTAAATTCATTACATCCTCAGGGACCATCCAGTATATGCATCATATGGAATGTATTTAAGTTTAAAAAAACAAATATTGATTATATGCAAAGATGAAAAGTCCCTATTTATTGTTCTAACCTAAATAATTCCATAATTCATATTAGACATGGAAAGTAAAACTACAAAAAAGAAAACAGTGTACATGAATATATTTTGTATATGTTTTTTATAATATCCATACAAGGGACAGAGCATACACCAAACATCCAAACTAACCTACTTTCGATTTATTTAACTTTTGTTAAATAAAAACAATTTGTACTTAAACACAGCTTACATAACAGGATAATTCTTGTTATGTAAAAAAATTTACAACACTGTTATGATTATCAATTTATACAATTTGAAAAAATTTAATTTGTTAGGTATGCAAAATATTCAGTAGGTAGATTAAGGTGAAAACATTCTTAATCAGACTTTTTCATTTTTAATTAGTTGTTCTTATATCAAATTTCATAATTTCACATTTTACATAAATTTCCATTTTATACAACCAAAGCGTTAAATTAATTAACATTAACGTAAATTGCTACAAAACAACTTTTAATTTAAGGCATTTCAAAGATTTTGGAATATAATAATAAATGTAAAATTAATATAAAGTATTAACATGATAATGATTTATATAATAAACAAATACATTAGTTATTTTGGCAAAAAAACACATTTACAACAATACTATTATAGATTTATATGTAGAACAAAAATAAGTTTTGCAAATGGAAGCGAGATCAGAATTTATTAATTATATAGAAAGAATAATTAAATCACTACCTCCCGAATTACTATTAAAAGGTTTCTTAAACCTATCAGTCAAGGCAGAGATTTTTACACAAATCCAATATCTAAGCACTTTATGTGAATTAAATAAAACAAATCTTAAAAAATATACAATGGCAGTTCTAAATATGAAGAAAAAATGCAATAAAAATAATAAAGCCGCCACTAGTTAAGAATAAGAACTTATATTCCTTTCAGTATTTATTCTAAGTAGAAAGTGATGTAATAGTAATTAATTAATTTCAAATACTATCTAAAACTTCTCCTTTTACAATTAATCGGTCAAAAAATAAAAATAACAAATTATAGATATATTTAAAAGTAAACATCTTTTGTTACTTCTGAGATAAAAACATCTTTACAATATAAAACAAAAAACATTAAAATACAATTTTTTAAACTTTTTTAAAGCAAACATTTTATTATTTATTATCAATATTATTATAATTAATCTTTTTTTAATTCTTAAAATATAATAAAACAATATAGAAGTATACAATATTTAAATTCCCACGCTTTTAAAATCTCTGAGCTAGATATAAAAAGCTAGGCACAAGTTATTTAGGCAACAAGGGTTTTTAAAACCATCCTAAATTAATACCATTACTGAATTATCAATTACTAGTGCAAACTAAATTTACAGAACAATAAATCAAAATATTTCTATATTTTTTGACTTCTGTTGAATACAATACAACCCCAAATTAATCAATTGACTAGCATTATTTCTAGATTTACACATTATTATAACAATTTAAACAAAATGTTCTTTAATATGACATAATTTAATAATATACATGAGAGTATTTGCAAAAACATCACGACATTGGACATAATGTTAATTTTTTGTGTAAAAACGTAATTGCGTCAAATGTGTAACTTTTTACAGAAAAAGAACATTAATCATGCCTAAACATTGTTTAAAAAATCCATTTTTAGTCTTTACAAAGTCAGCATAATGAATAAACCTTCCTAAAATGTGCAAAAAAACCATTATGGTCAATGTCACGTGTTTTCACAAATTCCCTGTTAAGTACAAAAACATAAAAAGTAGTATTCTGTAACAATATATACACCAAATTTATATTTAATCCTGAACAATATTAAAATATTATTACTTTTGATTAGAAGCAACTTTGCATCCAAAAAAAAGATTTTTTTGTTTACCATAATATAAGGTTAACATAAAAAACTAAATTTTCATTAATAATCTCATCATCTTATTATCAATTTAATTTGCACTAGTATTTTGATGTATCAGCCCACAGTTGGGTACAATGCGACACATGCATAGTTCTTAATTATACCTAGTTTAAAATTACACATGAATTTTTACATTTCCAACATTTTTTGTGCTTTTAAAAGTACAGAAATAAAGAACAGTAGGTAAAGCTATTTATTTTTATTAAAAACAATTTCTAAAATTAAGAATTTATCAAGGTTCTTTACACTAAAATCTTAGGAAAGATGTGTAAATTTATATTAAGAAAATTAAAAATTAAAACATGTTATTCTAATTGTGTTTCTCCTGGTCAACATATTGTATTAATAACCTAATAGTACATTGTATCAAAAAAGCAGAAACTATTTTGGGAAAAAAACATTTAAAACCACTTTGTTCTTACCAAAAAATGTTAGCCCCAGAATTACATAAAACTTATGTTGAAGAAAAAGTACATGACTTCAGTCCCAAACATCTAAAATTTATGAAATATTCATTTCATATTTATCACAGATACACATAATTCAGTCGAGGTTCAAAAAACAAAAATCTTTTCACACATTCTAATGGAGTGTACTGTACCATTCTGTTTTTGCAAGCAAAAAATATTTATAATTAAAGCAGCCAATCACATTTTATTTCATAATTACATCTTAATCTAAAAGAAGCTAATTGCATGTAAAGACGTATGCACTATTATTATTTAATAGCTTCTCGCTATAGCAAACTTTGTATTTACTTCAAGGTATTATTTCCACTGAAATCCACTAATTATTGTTTGTTTCTATTGACAAGGTTTCATAAGCTTCTTGTATTCACAATATCATAACTTGTTAACTACAGTGAGGCCATCATTTCTTTTATTTATAAACAAATACCCTTGGTAGTTTTAAATAAGTTTTTGACATTAACAATGATAAATAATCAGACTGATTTATGTTGATATTAAGATTTATATTTTGGTCTGTTAGTTATATTCACATTTTGTGTGACTAATAATCATGATTTATTTTAAGGGCACGAAACAAACAGTCGATACAAACATAAGTACCTTTAGAAAGTGGATGAGAATTAAGAAATTAAAAATTATGTTAGATAGGCATTAATCGTTATTATTTTTATTTGTAATTCCTTCAGTCAAGGCAATTTATTCTGCAACTTCTCTCCAGACCTTCTATTTTTTGTATAGAATTTGGATGTTTCAAAACTCAGATCTGAAATGAAGTTGCTTCAGTCTAGTCCAGCATTTTTTAAACTGTGAGGCACATCTCCCCTGGTGCAATGGGAAATATCTGTTTGAAAACTGCTGGTCTAGACAATTTCTAAGAATATGACGAATGCCAAATGGAAGCTTATCTTTCTTACTTTATTAATACAATCAATATGACAATGACGCGTAGCATTAATATTGCAAGTTTAGTACATGCCTGGATATTAAGCTAACCTGATTTATACTTCAATGCCCCATCATTATCTACAATGTTGTACAAACGGAGGTTCCTTAATATTAATTGATGGATTTGTTTCTTTTAAAGTGCAACAGAAAAACTGACAATCTCCAAAATCAGTTATTGTGTTCATAGCCGCTATTTTAAGTGATGCAATTACGTGTTCATCTTTATTAATAGTAATATAATAAACAGCCCCAAGCGGCAACTAAAAAATTATTTTCATAATAAGAAAACCTAACCTTGTTCACAAGCCCTAGTAAGTGGGATTTCACAGTAATCAAAATGACATTTGTAGGATGTAAATATTTATTTTAAATTAGTCAAATGTCAATTTATTATCATACAAAAAATGAATGTATTTGCTTAAAGTTGGCATTACATTCGTTTACACTCATTCTCTATATGATAAAAAAACTGATTGAGCTTGCTTGATTGATTTCAATATTAATGAATGATATACTATCGGCATTTTAAAAAGTTAGATTAATTTATAGAAATGAAAGACTGATGGGATCATCTTCTAGCAAAATAAACAGTATAAAGTAAAATTGTTAAAATCTTTTACAAAACATAACCTTAAACTTCCTATGCCTGAAGTTGTTAAGGTATAATCTTTTAATGTTTTTGAAAATTATAAAACAAATATAAAATTTAAAAAAACTAAATTCTATAGAATTAACCTAACTTTTAAAAACATCAATGCCATGTTATTGATCATTTGGTAGCCAATCAAGCAAGTTCAATCACAGCTTAATTCCAATTCAGATTTTTCCCAATCAATGGTAGTTCTTGTATAGGATGGTATGAGAATCCAGCTAGTATTCCTCATATTGCAATACTCCTGAGTCAGTTGGCAGCTAAAATACTGTATTATTATAAATGTGTGAACTGCTTAGGACGCAGTATTCAAATGCTCAAAATTCTGATCAATCAGAAAAATTTGAAAATATGTGAATTTTAAGGATCCGAATCTCTTTCCTTACAGTAAAGTTTCAGAAGTAAGGTGATACATAATACTCTCTTGCACCGTTCTTCTCAAATATTTAATTACAAGATAATTCTCCTAACAAATACTAAAGCATGCTTTTGTTTGTATTACTATGTTAATAGAATTTTTGTTATTTACCGAACCACCCACAATAATTCCAAAGATAAAATGATTGGTGAGTTTTAACAATGAATATGTATGCCTATGAATTACTAAAAGAAATGACAGTACTATTGATTTTAAAAATTATGAGGTTTTCCTGAGTTTTGATAAAATTACATAGATGGTTCTAAAATTAAATCATTCCAAAATGAAAACTTTCTGGGAAGAAAATGAATCTTAGAGAAAATTTCCTAATTGTATTTTATGGTATAAAATTGAAGCTTCGAGGAGGTTTCCATGATAACTTTTGCCCATCTCTACTTCAAATATGTTTCTACCACAACGTTAAAACAGACTACATTTCATATCTGTAAGGTATAGTGCAAGAAGTCCTTAAGTGACAAAGTCACAAGTTGAAAATCTCTTTTTCTAACGTAACCACTGCATTAGTGATTTTGTCATTTAGGGATTTCTTGCATTACACTCTTCATTTCCTCTTATTAAAAAGTAAAATGTCTACTGCCCAAAACCTTTAACAAATTAATTAAGAAGCGTTCAACTTAGAGATTAGATAACATAAGGCATTTATGAAAATCTACCTGGTTTAACCTGATCACTCTTAATTACTACAGAAATCATCGTTCAACAATTGTTTTCATAGTTACTTTGACTGATCAGGTTCTCAGTTCAATTTTTGTAAATGCCTATGTTAATGTAAAAACCAACATAACTTAAAATACTCGTCCATACCAAATTAGGAATGCCGATAAAACAAGGTTGATAGTAATTCAGAAATTATTATTCAAAAGTGCAAAAGGCTGAAGCAATAACTTTTGAAAAATCCAGCCAAAAACTATGCATTAATATGGCTCGACACAACTGTTCACTTTTTCAATAATGAATTTAAAGATGTGTATACATGAATAAGAATCACAAATTTAAGCAGAATGTATTGAAAGCATATTCACATTATTAAGTCAAATATGACGGAAAAGGTTACTGCAGTGCTCATTGAAACATTTCAAATTGTCTCAAAGTTCATACCTATCTGGGTTTTGATGATGAGGAATTCCTATTCTCTAATACAAACATGATTCTTAATTTTAGAAGCACCATCTCTATCATAACATAGCACCAGCTCAGTCTCAATAAATTGTTCAACCTATTCAACAGGATTTTCTACAATGATCACAGTCTCAATTTCCAATAACCTTTTACCTCATCATCAAAACCAAACTACAGCATCAAACTTTTCAAACAATTTGCCCAAAAGACAAAGAAAAGTTAAAAAGAAAATGGCTTGAATTAGAAGACTAATATTTCCATTAGTTTAAACTAATATTTCAAAATGAAACGTCTCAAGAAACTTCTGAAATCTCGCAATTGATTTATTATGGATAAAATATTACTTTTCTGATGTTGTATAAGTTATTTAAACAATTGAATTTACATTATTATTTGAACATTTTAGTCTATCCTACATTTAGGTCAGTCCATGCTCAAATGAATACAGGCCATAATGTTTGCACAGTCGTATAAAATAATTTAAGCAAAATGTAACATAAAGTAATAGTGTTCGTGTTACATCTCCTATATTATCATAAGTTCATATTATCTTTTTTAAGTAGAATTTATAGCATTTTAGATCTCAAGATACTAAAACAGAGGTTTTATTACTTTATAATTTCTTATATACAAGATGTAGAATTGGTTCACACACCATAGAGATTTTGCAGAAATTGTAATTTAACTCTTTTTTTTCCCGTTTTGGAAAAATGAAAATAACAAATTAGCATATATTCTTTTCACCACAAAAATCCTAATTACACTTTTGCTCTAAAATAATTAGGGAAGTAAATAATTGGACATTAAGAATTTACTAGTAAATCCCTATGGTGCAAGAACTAATTCTGCACCAGGGATAAATATTAAAATAATGTTAGATATGTGAATACATACAACATCTAGGTATGCAGAATGAAATGAAGAAAGGATAAAACTGCAAAAACCATTTCTAAGTTGAACATCTTCCTTTAATCATTTAAGTTATTAAATTAATTTGCTTTGTGCAATACACCTTTACAGTAAATTACAGAATTGACTTCAATAGATAGTATGACTTCCATAAAACTTTCTTAATTTTCTGGAAATTTCTATTTCCATTAATTCATTGGAAGAAAGCTAAATAAATATTTCCCATCAGACTATGACATCACTACAACTAATCTCTACCCCCACCACAGCTTTCTGTTGTTTACCATTTGACAGAAACTATAATAACCGTTAAATACTTTTATAAATGTAACCCCTGTTACTTGTTTGAGCTTTTATTTTCAGAGAACTTGTAACTTTTGATCCTTATTTGCTAATTAATTATAGTCATCAACGATATTTCAAAAATGGTTTGCATGATGTCATAATAATACAGGCAGAAATTCTTCAAAATTACATGTTTATGTACCCTAACCTCTTTCTAACTTGGAACAGTCACAAAATTGACAATTATTGTTGACAGTCGACATTGGGCACGTTCAGCTAGGCCACCATTGCTGTGGCATTAGGACAGCAGTGTTGAAATTGTTATTGTTGAATTTTTTTTATATAATTTTTTAGTTTCTCTAATTTTTCAGGGTCTTTGTTACAGCTTAAATATATTCAAATGTTGCCATTACTGTAACTCAGCAAACTCATTGTTAGTGGTTGAGTGGCTATTGTAAACCTGAAGTAATTACATAACAACACAGAGGGAATGTTCCAATATGACTTATATCTTTTTTCTTACTTAATGAATGTTGCCAAAATTGTGCTGTAGGACATAATAAATTACACTGCAGAAATATATTCATATTTCATTGTTTTCTTAAATTTATAATAAATACCTCGTTGCTTGAGAGAAAATTTGGATATGGTCCTTAGAGAGCAGGCATTCAAAAGTTATAGTTACATCACTGAGCAAAATTTAAATTTATTTTTACAGCAAAAAAAAAAAAATTGAAATGCATGTTTTAATTCTGAACATCTGTAAAGGTGCATTGTTAACTACAGCAAAAAAATGATTAAAATTTATGACGTTGCATAGTATATTGATTTAGTTGCTACATTTCTTTCTTTATCTAACTTTGTAATGGTTGGGGCATTCTTTCATAAATTTCTGTCATCAAAATGGAAAAATTGCCGGTTCCCCTTGATAATAGTAATTTGCGAAAAAACTTACAATTTTTTAGAAAAGGCAGTAGACATAATACCAGTGGCGGCTCGTGGTATTGTGCGGTGGTAGGGCCACGGCTTTGCAGTTCAATGTGGGGAGAGGGGGTGGTATAAAAATTTTCAAAGTACAACATTGCAAATCTTTTTTTTTGGAATAAACATTTCTATTAAATTTTCTGATTCGTCCTTTAGAACTGGATTTCAAAGTGGAGACACCCTGTGTTTTCGAAACATCTAAATCTGGCAGAGGTCTTCTAAGTTCTTTTATTTCAATCTTTTCTTCCAAAGAATAAGTAGAAAGAGATTTTTTTAAAAGCTCATGTATTGCGTTCGCACTTCACATTCACACTTCACTTCAAGTTTCAAAATGGGCGTAGCGTAAATAATAACTGCATTTCATTTATTGTAGCTCTGTCTTTTTTATGGTGGGCGAGACTCAGCTGCAGAGGCTGCAAAGGCTACAAAATCGTGGAATGCATGTCATTACAAGATCTACACCAATTGAACACTTACATAAAACTTTGAATTTCATACCGGTACGACGAAGAATTATTCAAAAACAGCACCGACATATTTCAATAACATTTTTATACAAAATAATGAAATACATCAGTATGGAACTAGAAGGGCTACAGATTTTCGAATAGCATATGTTAGTAACAAAACTACATGCGAATCAATTTTTGAAAAAGGAAGTCAGGTATTTAATAGGTTGCCAAATGCAACACGAAATGTACCCAATGTTAAAGAAATAACATCAAAAACCTCGACTGTGTATGCTTTAAGTGCTATGTCTTTAATGTCATTACTGTAAATGCTTAACGTATTTCAACTGTTATTAATCTGTACAATATTTTACTGATTTACTTTTAATTTTATATTTGCATCTGTTTATGCACATTATATATGTATTTTATTAACTTAAAATGTTTGAGGTGTGTCCAGTAATTTGTTTATATTGATATGTAAAATAGCGATGCTAAATTAAAGATATATTATTATTATATGGCACGACCACAATGGGTGTCGATAGGAACTGTGAAGGAGTAACATGAGCAACACCAACCGAGCCCCTTGAAGTTTGGCTCAACGTTTTCGCTAACTCCGAATACCCTCGCTTACCCGCCAGCCCCCGCCGAAGTCTATAGCCACTAAAAAGCATTTGAGCCACACTTTGACTGGCATGAAACTTTTATTTTTATCTTTTTGTATGTGCAGTGTCCACTTGTTCAGTATATTTATATTTATAAAATAGCAATTTTTAATTTTTTAATCTCTGGTTAAGGTCAGACTCTAAAGAGAGAAAAATTTTAAGACTATAAATTATTTTTTTCAAATCGGAAAATAAAATGTCTTTGTGGTAGTGCCATGGCTCCTTATAACGGGCCGCCACTGCATAATACTCAATATAAATATCTTCTGTGTTCACATTGTTATAATGAACATTAAGCTGTGCTGTAAAACAGTTAAAGGATAGATATGGTATTCTTAAAAACATATTAAAGAAAGAACTCTAAAACCAGCAACATCTAGAATTTATAAAATAACAATATATATAGAAGATCTGTTTATTGATTATGTCTGTCCTTATATAAAAAATAAAGTTTAATCTTCATTACTTTAATGCATCGAGTTCTATAAAAGTTTCTTGAACTATTCTAGTTGATGATATCACTGTATTTAAAGACTACCCAAAAACTAATTTCGTAACTTCACCTTTGGCCTTTTTTCTATTCATTTACATTATAAAAGCAAAACAAATGAAGCATTAAGCAGCGATAAAAATATAATTAAAATATCATTGTTATCTAAATAGCTTTTTGATGTAAAATCTTTTCAAGTGGAGAATTTCAAGATATTCTTTCGAAACAAGAACTTACAAGGATGATACAGATTTAATGAATATAAAATATTATTTAAAATGCTGTATGAAAGTTGGCTATAAATATCCAAGGTCACACTCGAGACTGTTCAAAATAACGAACTACTAAAACAACAGACTAGTTCTTCATTTTCTATAGTTACGTAGATGAGTTTACTTACACATGGCAAATAGTGAAATATTTAATTTAAAATTTAACTTCGAAATTATATATTTTTTAAGTTTTAATCTTGTTTTAATTTTTCGTTCTCCTACATTTTCTTTCATTTTTGTACTTTATATTGATATGATAATTTAATAAAATAATTCAAAGTGACAAATAAAATAAAATATTTATTTATAATAGTAAAAAGCTGGTTTGATCAAGGCTAGCAAGATATCAAAATAGTTGTTCGTTATTTTGAATAAGTATGAAGTAGTTAACATCTATCTTTTTAATGTTTATAATAATCACCTTTATGGCGTGAAATAGACATTTATGACAAAATCTTAAAAACAAGACAGTCAAAAATAATGATTGCGTAGCACTTGATTGTAAGAACCAAATTTTAAAGTAAAAATAAAGACTAGCATTAAAAATAAGAAACACAAAACAAGAAATATAAATGTCTGTTAATACCTCAAGTTATCTATTTATGCTACAAATCTAATTGTTATTGATTTCTTTTTTTATCAAGGATATTATCATATATCAAAAATGAATTATTCAATATTTGCATATAAGCAATTTACTGGATATTATAATTTCGAATATAAACATAAATGTTAACAGAAATATCAATTCCATTATGGAAATTATTGTTTATACTGCTGTAATGAAACAGCACAATAAAAATAAACACTGGAACTGTTCTACTATCACAGCTAAAACATATCTTTAAAATTTTATATTTAACCATCACAAGCAACACATATCTTAAGAATACAGCAATTCTTCTCCTTCGTCTTTTTTTTATATAATATATATCGTGATGATTTAAAGGTTTGCTTGCTAATGCATCTACCAATATCGAAGTGCAATACATCCAAGAAACCAAAGAATAAAAATAGCACAATTAATTACAAATGCAAATAATAAAAAGGCAGTTAAAGCAAGCATATATACACATACATGCGCGCACACATCACTTAATAAGCAAAACTCTACACCAATGTGCTATTTAAAAGCATGATTGACATTATAATAAAAAAGGAAATATATTGACAACACAGAGATGTTAATAGGATTGACAATGTAAGTTGGCACTTTATTATACAATGTGTTTTTCTTAAATTAGATAAGTAGTTTAAATAATCTGGACTCTTCAGTACTATGAATTAAATCTTTTGTATTATCCAGATAAGGTATTCTCTGTTCATAATATTATTGTAGATCTCGTTTGGTTATGGTTTCATTTTGCCAAATTGATTTACAGTTTTGAATTTATATAACTGTCCCTTTTCCTCACCAAAATATGAAGGATACAGACAACAGGTGTTTTCAGAAATTAAACCCAAACAACAGGTTATTTAAGTGACAGCAGGCTATTTAGGTTAATCATGTTTTCCCTAGAATTTCCAAACATGCAATCGCCTAAAGCAACAAGTGCTATAGCTACAGTTAATTTTGAATTCATCCTAAAATCACAACTTCAAAAATTTTTTGACTTATTGAACCTTCAAATTTTTAACCCTGCTCGATGGTCAGGGTTACTTTAAATTGACCAATTACATTTTTATAATTTTCCAAACATTGGGTAACTAACCGTATCAAATAAATGAGCGGTTGCTTTAACTATAACGAGTCGCATTTACATAAGCAGTGAGATCCATAAAAATTGTGAACAGACTATATGGGTACTAGTAGTTGACATTGCATTGGAAGATGACAGTTTGAATTTTCTTCAGCATTAACTAAAACATCAGCAGGCTTTAAAAGTTTAGTAATATTATTTGAAGGTTATATAGGATTGCCACCTGGTCCGTGTTTCCCTGATAACCGGTAAATTTTTATGAGGCGGATTGCTAGTTGATGTTATGAAGAAATCGCTAACTTGCAGAACACCATCTAGTAATCAGTAATCATTCTTTTTTAGGAGAGGAGGTTCTGGGTGCAGGGTTGGTTTCAGACATTAAGCTAGTGGTGCGTCTGCCTCAGAACATATTGTTATAGGGGTGCAAAAATCAGTTCAAAGACTACATTTTTTACCTCTATATTGTCTTGTGTACGATACAAAGGCACAAAGATTTAATTCTGCCTCAGAGTGCATTAGTTCCGAAGCTGATCAAGTCTGGGTCAGTTCTAGTTGATGCTTAGAATGCCCAAACTGGCAACAGAGCATTCAAGTTGAAACACAAAATGATAATTAAGTATGTACAAGTATATGAATGCTTGAGATCCTCAATCAGTGGCATCACGTTTGTGATTCGCTTTGCTCATATAACATAACAAATGCCAAGTCGAATCCAGTGAACCAATTCCTGTTGACAGGACATGGATGGTACTGTTATTCCGCAAAGGTGGCAACCCTAACGGTATACAATCTGTCAGCTTGAATTCCAACTACAGAACAATTAATAAGTGCAAGTAATGGAAAACACATACCTCCACCTAAACAGTCACCCAACAAAAGTATATTAACATCACAGATAGAGGCATGTTGTATTGTACTTATTGTTTTCCCTATACTGGTAGGCAGTATGTAAGAAGGTTATCACTACAGGAGAAAAACAAATGAGCACCATTCATAAGCTTTGTTCATTAGTTAGTTCAGAACCGTAAATGATTCAAAACACATTCATTTGTATTTCTGAACTGTTCAAAACTATCCCTTCTTACTTCACTCCTCCTTCGAAGGAGGTATGAAGTCTACACCACCGACATAACCTAGAAATTGTGATGGTGCATACCAGTTGTAAACAACTAATCAAGTGATAATAGTACACAGTACAGTATTTCAGTAATTATAGTAAATACAACTGGTTTCTGACTCTTATTCATTATTTACTAAATAATCCAACTAAAAATTTGCTCATTTATGACATCATAGTTGTCCAATAAACACAACACTAATGAACAAACCTTCAAAATGCTGCAAAGCATCATTGATATATCTATAACCTTATGACTTCTACGATAATAGTCACATAAGAAAAAACCAAACCAAAAAACAAATCCAGAAGCCTACGTTCATGCATAACCTTCTGCCCTAATCAATCCTTAGAATTAGAAATATGGGTCATGCTGAAAGTATCAGCTTTCACGAAACAATTATTTTAGAAGTATTGCTTTCTTTAGCAGTAATGTAGGATGTTTTCTTAAATTTGATTTTTATTTTTGTCATTTGATTGAAATCTTTTATGCTTTTAAATAACAATGCTGTGAACAGTATCCTTAATTTCAAATCATGAAAGTAGACTTTAGAATGTCTTGGAAGTTTTTCCTTGTGTGACTGTCCCTATACTTTAGGACTGCCATCCAGCACTGTATGTTGCGCATGTGCATCATTTGAACTGTCATCTAGGAAACTGGTTGATGGTATGAATGATAGTTTCAACTTCCAACACAACTTCTTAAAAATTAATACCAGCAAGATTAACTCAAGTATTTTTCAATTAATAACAAAAAAGGAATACTACATAAAAAGAGATAAGAAGTGTAATTACCAAATGCAAAAATTAACTCAGTTATTAAAAAATAACTGAATAGAGGAATACGATGAAGTAGTTCTGAATAAACTAAGATTCATCTTTAAATTCTCTCAACTTGTAAGTCTTATCAAAAAGTAGGTATATTTAGTTTATGACATATTGCCATCATTAAAAAAAACTTTACCTTCATTTGTTACCTAATTGAGAAAACGGGAAGTTTTTATTGTATCGCATCAGTCATTAATTCTTTTTTTAAATATATTTAATGGGCGATTTAAGACTTCTCTAGCTAGTAAATAGATAAAATAGAACATTATCTTTCAAACAGTATTGCTAACTTAAAATTCATAAAATATGGAGGTAAGATCTTTTTTTCTTACGGCAGGAGTATAAGTGTTTGCAGAATGTCATCTTCCATAGATGCCTACAAAATCATGTTAACAAAAGAGAGGACTTATTCCTCCATAGTTTAGATACCTAACTAATGAAAATAAGTCAAAGCGTTATTCAAACTAAAAAGAAAACTATATACAACTTTCTTAATTAATTAATGTGTAGGAACCAGAATTAATACAAATAGAAATGTTATTCTTCCTTGGTATACATGTTCTACCTGCAATTTTTGCTTTTATTATATAAATTAAATTAAGAAATCAAGACATATAAGACCATAAACAAAACAAACGATCGAATACTTCAAAGCATTATAATTATAACAAATCAAGTTATTTATTACACAAAACTGTTTCAGTGAGAATCGAGAGAAATGTTATCTTGGCAATTAAAAACACATTGTATGCAAAAATGATTGTCAAAAATAATTTCTGTCAACATCACACTCCCTCCATACATTTACAAATATCTTCTACCTCAACTACTAAAATAATTCTTCTGTGGATTTCGATTTAAAAATGAAACATTTCATTCTTGAAGCAAAAATAAGTATTTGGAATATACAGCCTGTCTTAATTCATTAAATATAGTGACAAAAAAATAAAGAGTTTTGGAACTTCAAAGCTTTCAAATCTTAAAAGTAAGATATTTATCAAATGGAACCAGCCTATGATGAAAATTATTTGTTTACTCTAGATAAGAAATGCCAAGTTTCCACTTCACTATATTTAATTATCGTAATAATAACCATTACCTTTTTTAAGATAGAACCAATGAGAAACAAAATTGTCAATTTTATGTTCCACTAGTACTGGTTGTATTTTTAAAATCGAATTCGTTTCCATTTGCAACACAATTTTCATCTAAAACGTTAATAATATTTTGCTTAGAACAAAAATTACCATCTGACAACTGACTATCAAATGTGAAATTAGTTTTATTGTCTCCCATTAAAATATCACAATTCAAATTTGTATCATTAACATTGAACATATCAACATTGTAAATTCCATCGTTACTCTCAGAATTTTGAAAAAATGGCAAATTTTGGTTAATTTCTATAGTTGGAGTAATTTTTTCTTTTATGGGCTGTCCATTTAATAGATAATCTTGTCCATGATTGTAAGAGAATGTTTCATTTATTGTTAATGGTGTAGAAGGGTAAGAGCGATAATTCTTCAAATTAATCTTTGAATTAGAACATGGTACAGGAGTGCCAGGAACAGAACGAGAAGGATTATATTTCATAGAATAGCTTAAATCAGAACTTATATCTACATCTATACTTTGAGAACGTCCCAATCCCCTTAAACTAGGCAAAACGTTTGATGGTGTATGAGAAATGCGTACATTTTGTCGGTCAAAATCCACAGATGGTTCTGTATCAAAATTTTCTTCACTAATGGGCAAATTTGAATTCTTATTTAATGAACGACTAAGATCAGAAACTGCAGTAAAAATGTCCGCCTGTGGCAAAGAAAGTTTACCACATTCAGTTTTCATATTTGTGTTTTGTAAAATTGTTTCATTTTGGCATGTATCCAAAGTACTAAGAATTTTATTCACATTAATATTTTCATTGGTTGAAAATGAATCAAAATCATTAAAATCATTCTGTATGGAAGTAACAGGATCAACAGAATTATTTGATGGCGTTCCCATAAACGAGAACTGGGTTACATAAGAATTTGGCATAAGAGGCGAAGGTATATTTTCATTTGATTTAATAGACATTTGATGCAAAGGAACAGACTGAGATCTATATGCTGGTTCTAAATTTACCTGCGAAACATTATTTGAAAACAGTTGACTAATTTCTGACGATAAAGGATCTGGTGCATTAGCAGTCAAACTTTGTGAACGTGAATAATTTGGAGTATACATTACTTTATTATTAGAGTTGAGAAGTTTTTGTAACAAATTTGAATTTTTCGATTTAAGAGGTAATTTGGGGCTAGCAGGAGCTGACATTGGTAAATAATTAGGCATTTCAGTGGAAATAAGCAGCTGACTGGGAGTTTCAGGAGCTTCGTTTATTGGATTTATTATCAACTTATCACTTTCATTATGTGTGTCTGTTTCTTGTTTAATTCTGAGGCTTGTTTTAGGGGAAATAATTGGTTTTCTTAAAGATGTAACATTCAACAAACTAGCAGATATATTAGAACTATGTATATTACCTTTAGATCTAGGAACAGGTGTGTTTCGTGGACTAACAAAAGGACTTACAGTGGTACTGGAACATTTTGATTGCCTTCCGTTTGGCGAAAGAGGTCCTGGTGAAATTGGAGTGAAGTTAAAATTCTTTCTGCGAGTGTTTGGACTGGGTGGAACTGCATCATCTTGATGAAGCATTTCAAAACTTACTCTTCGACGTGCATTACTGTTTGAACCACTAGAACAATTGGATGAATCGTTTGTTTTTTGTAATGCATTAATATTGGAAATGTTTGGATTATTCTTCACGTTTGTAAACGAACTTAAAAGTGTGGTTAGATTTAATCCATTTTCCTGGGAATCATTGGTGTGTTCCATTTCAGTAGGATTCACTTGGACATTAAGATCTGAATTCATATTTTGTTGAGTAAGTAGAAGTTGTCGTAACTGAGATAATTTAGATGACACATCTGGTTCGGTAAATTTATCTTTATTTTCAAAATATTTTACAAGTTCTTCTTCATGTTCTTGACTGTTATTTGTACCCAAATAGTCATCTAATGCAGATTTATCAATATCTGAAATACTTATCAAACGTTCTCGGGGAAGAGACATATCAGATCCATCCACATTTAATGGTGTAATGTCGTTATCAATTTCAGTTTTGAACGAATTATCTTGGACCACTTTCTTTGCATGTTTTAGCTTTTTGTCACTTTTATTTGTAAAATTTGTATAATTACTTTGTTGAGATCGAATATCCACAGCATTTGCATTAAGCTGCGGGTTGTACACACCAATATCACAAGGTTCTGGTTTAGGTTGAATGGCTTTGTACTTTGCACTCTTTGCCCTTTTAGGTGAGGATGCTGGAGGAAATTTACTCAAATTATTATTCAAACGTGGTATAGGTATTTTTCCAATTGCATTTGGTTTTGGTACAAAATCACTCACATTTTCCCCTCCATTTTGTTTATAAACCTCATTCGTATACTCACACACCTCATCGGTTGTAACCGTTTTCTGGAAACTGCTAAAGTCAGGTAACGCTTGTAGATTAGTGAAATCTATTGATTTATCACAGACAGGTTGGAGGCCATTAGACGGACTTGTATTAATATCACCTACTGTTGCAGTCGTTGGTGATGTATTTACTGAACCACTAGTGGGCAGATTTTGCAGTTTGCATTTTTTGCTACGCACCTTCTGCTCAACTTTTGGTGACTGGAGCTAATTTATAAGAAAAACAATTAATAAGAAAATAAAAGAATTGAAAACACAAACACTTACCTGCATTTTACGTTTTTGTTCTCGATTAATATCATTCTTTTGTTGTATTTTTCTTTGAAGTTGTAACTGAGTTTCTCTATGTTTATTACTGCATACACCTGATGGTAGCGAATCTCCTACAAAACAATCCTTTGATATTGTATTACATCCATTACTAACTTTAATTCAAAAGAAATTTTCCATTTTAAAATATAAAATAAGGCTTTCATACAAATTATTTTCTACTAATTGTAAGATGATCAAAATATGCAATAATTTACTTATTCTAAATATATACAGTGTGTCCAAGATAAGGATGCACAGCATGGGGATCTTGGAAATGGTAAGAGATACAGCATCGGTTAAATGGGATGAAAGTTGGCTATTTATAGGACCTTTTTGTTGGCGTTTGCAACATCTAGATATCTTGGATAGTTTCAGAGATATTTAAAAACAAGTAGATTTCTCGATTTTCGTTGTTATTTTTTCTTTTATTTATTTGAAGAGATATCGGAAAACTAAAAGCACTTTTCCATTGCCACTTTTTGTTCCATCATCAAACTAATTTTTTTAAATATGTGGAAAAACAATTGAAAATTGTTTTGAATAGCTCTTGTTGTCATGATTCTAATGATGTATACGTGATCGAGTTATTTTGGTTTTAATTTTTTTGTATTGAACGCTGCTGTGACCAACTGTAATAATTGCTGTTCATCTTCAAAATTTTGGTTGAGCACATGATTCTTGACATAACCCCAGAGGATAGAAATCTAATAATGTTAGATCAAGTGATCGTGCAGGCCAGAGTATTGCAGAATGCATTAATTTATAGCATAAGAAATCAAAATAACTCTATCATGTTTATATCATTAGAATCATGACAACAAGAGCTATTTTCAATTGTTTTTCCGCCTATTTAAAAAAATGAGGTTGATGATGCTTACTCGAAACCAAAACGTACAGGAATTTTGTTAGCGTATTTTAATAGAGAAAAGAAAAGTGGCAATGGAAAAGTGCTTTTAGTTTTCCAATATCTCTTCAAATAAATAAAAGAAGAAATAATAACGAAAATCGAGAAATCTACTTTTTTTTAAATATCTCTGAAACTATCCAAGATATCTAGATTTTGCAAATGCCAACAAAAAGGTCCTATAAATAGCCAACTTTCATCCCATTTAACCGATCCTGTATTTCTTACTGTTTCCAAGATCCCCATGCTGCGCATCGTTATCTTGGACACACTGTATAGGTGCATTTAAAATTACACATTCAGCATACCAGTTTTTCATTTTGCTCTTTGGCAATACCGTCACTTAATATACAGGGTGAAATCGAAATACTTAGAAAAGATTTAATGGGTAATTGCTGGTGCCTAGAGATGTCCATTTATAGCATTTTAAATACAAACAGTCTTTTATTTAAAAAAAGGAGGTGAGTTTCTAAATTTAAAGTACAGGAATTCCAGTTCAATGTTTCATCCAGAGAACTAACCTATCCTAACTTTTGTTTGTTTATTGTTAATTTAAAGTAAAGATCTACAGATTACCTTTGCCATGGTAACACTAACAGAAAATCGTTCAGTTGAAAGACCTTTAAAAAGAGGCGTAAAGGCGTCAACATCGTTTGATTCTCTTGAATAGTAGGTTGATGGTCTTCGTTGCTTTTTAATGTGTTATCTGCATTCATGATCCATTTCGTATAAAAATATTGGGAATTGAAGAATTGATTGTATCAATTTATCCAATCAATTACAAAATTCTATTCTCTTAGGGGATAAACTATTGTTACAACAAAACAAACAACAACAATAAATTATAAAAATTGCGCATTTTTGCTGTCGTCTCATCGCATTTGAGAAATATTTATTAATTTATAATCGATAGTTAAAGCTCTGCACCATGACATTATATGATAAAAAATGGGTAAAAAAGTTTAATAAAATTTTTGCCTCCGATGGTTCCTTTGAGAGGTACAAGTCCCTTTAAATTTTTAAAACAAGCAACACTGTAGACTGTTGAAGAATTCATTTTATCTATGATGCCTAAGAATTCACAATGAAATAAACACCCTCCGTAAGAATGCTTATACAGGGTGATTCTGAAATAAAGGGTATCCTTTTAATAGGTGATAAGTGAGGCTAAAAGAAGGCAAAAAATGAAGAAACGAAGTGGCTCCGTGAAAGTTGAAAATTTTCACAATTTTCCGAAATATTAAATACTGAAGCCGCCTCTGGTTAGAAAAAGGAAAGTGTTCTTTGTATTCTCGCCTTCGGAGTAAAAAGTGAAAGTTAAAGAGATTTACGGTTGTTGTAAAACCATTGTAGTGCAAGAATGAAAATTTGCCAGACATGCCTATTATCTTTGAACTAACGCAGGTGTAGTAGCACAAGAACAATAAATGCCATCATGAGCTACCCCTGGACATTTTCAACTTTCCCTTCTTAAATCTGAAGTTGAGGAGATCAAAAAAATTGTGATATGTTTAACAGGCAGGGTTGTTGAAATATATTAAGACAGTAAAAAGATAATAGCATAATTTATGTCACGAGCAATTAGACTCCTGTCTCGCAAGCAACATTTTAATCCCTTATTGTTATTTAGTCATTTGAATAGAAAACATTATGGAAGATACTACTAATTATCGCTTCTGTATTTAGCTCAATTCCATAAAATCAACCAATTTTTATTTATGTAGCATAATGCTTATTGAAGTTTTTGGTTCTTCGGAATTTTTCAGAAAAAAGTCATTAACAGTAAAATTTTAATATTTTTCCGTTTGCAGATCAAAAAGTAAATGTTATAAACGTGTCCATAGGTTATTTATGGCATTGTAGAAACCAGAAAAACTATTATAAGCGTTTAAAGTGCGAGAAAGGTTTGGTGTGTTTACCATGCTTTCGGCGAAATAGCGGTTCCTTTTAACATAAGCTATCGCCTTCTTTTATCTCGAGCAAGTAGTAAATAGTAAGTCTGTCAACTAAGCAAGTACAGCAACTTTATTTTACCCCCCGTCATGTTTACTTCTTAATCCAAAAAAGCGAGAATTATAAAAAGGTTTCTCGTCAAAATGTTTTCTTGGAGATTAAATATTTGGTACCTGCTTCTTTCAAAGGCACGGGCTTTACCCTAACAACTAGGCACTTCCAATTTCTTTTTCTAAAAACATATTTCAATAGTAAAATGAAGGTCGCCGACCGCTGCCTATTTAACGCGAAAATATAGCTTCTTTTGTTAATGTCAGAAATGCGAATCTCATTCAAAAGCGCACGAAAAAGGGCCATAATTTATAATTCAATCTTTTTTCGTTTTCTTGTAAAGACTAAACAGAGTATCGCGACGTTTACGCATTCATGTTATCACCTTATTACTCGAAAGACGGGCAACTTACCAAAATATTACAACAAATGTTGAAAATGACCACCGTCGACCTGAAGACAAGCCTCTATGCGTCGGTGAAAACTGTTACGCACACGAGTAAATATTCCAGCTGTATTGCAAATTTCTGCGGCTGCTGCTAAAATGCGTTGTTGAAGGTCTTCCGCGTTTTCGACTTCCGTGCGATATACAACAGACTTCATGTGACCCCACAAGTAGTCCAGAGGATTTATGTCAGGGCTACAAGCAGGCCAGCGTACGGGACCATTGCGACCAATCCACCGATGAGGAAACATTTCGTTCAAATAGCCCTGCACACGTGCGCTAGTATGCGGAGGGGCTCCATCATGCATGTAATAAATATGCCTACGAGTTTCTAGAGGTGTATCATCCAACATATCTGGCAACCTGTTTTCTAGAAATTCCAGATACGTGTCTCCGTTTAACCGCTGTGGTAAAATAAATGGTCCAAACAAGGTGTCTCCTAAAATGCCACACCACACATTAATAGAAAACCGCCATTGAAATTTATTTTCCCTAATCATGTGAGGATTAGCGTCGTTCCAATAATGTACGTTATGAAAATTTAAGATACCGTCTCGCGTAAAACAACACTCATCCGTAAACAGTACTTTCTCTACAAATTCCTGTTGCTGCATTGTTTTTTGTTGAAACCACTCACAAAATGTTCGTCTCGATGCAAAGTCATTTTCAGTTAAATGCTGAACCCGTTGTACGCGATAGGGATGTAATACGAGGGTGGTCTGAAAAGTTTCCGACCTCAACGTGAAGATGGCAGTACTCGTAAATAAAAGCTACTGAATTTCGTTGTTCATCTGTTGACAGTTACTCACCAAAGTTTCAGCCATTTTGGAAGCGCAGTTTTTATGTAACAGTCGTTTGAGTGAGTTGATGTGAGTTTTTTTGTGAAAATGGACAAAATCGAGTATCGAGCTGTCATTAAATATTTGTTTTTGAAAGGCAATACGCCTTCGCAAATAAAAGATGAGTTGAATTCTGTGTATGGGGACTCTGCACCATCATTTACCACAGTGAAATTTTGGGCTGCTGAATTTAAACGTGGACGTAAGAGCTTGGGAGACGATGAACGTTCGGGACGTCCAAAAACTGCAACTACCGACGAAAACATCGCCAAAGTTCACCAAATGGTGCTAGACGACCGCCGAATTAAAGTGAGAGAGATAGCAGAGGTTATGAACATGTCAAAAGAACGTGTTTGTCACATATTAAATCAACATTTAGGCATGAGAAAGCTGTCCGCGCGTTGGGTACCGCGTTTGCTCACGTTAGACCAAATGAATGAATATTTCCAACGCTCTTTTGGCGCAGTTTAGGCGAAATAAATCCGAGTTTTGGCGCCGATTAATTACTGTAGATGAAACTTGGATACACCATTATACGCCCGAAACAAAAATACAGTCCAAACAGTGGACTGCAAAGGGGGAACCGGCTCCAAAAAAAGCAAAAACTGTTTTTTCGGCTGGGAAAGTGATGGCGACTGTTTTTTGGGATAGTCATGGAGTTATTTTAATCGATTATCTTCAAAAAGGAAAAACCATTACAGGAGCATACTATGCATCATTACTTGACAAGCTGAAGGCAGAACTTGCGAAAAAACGGCCACATTTGCAGAAAAAGAAAATCCTGTTTCACCAAGACAACGCACCGTCTCACACCTCAGCGGTTGCCATGGCGAAAATCCACGAATTACGGTTTGAACTGCTTGACCATCCGCCTTACTCACCAGATCTAGCCCCAAGCGACTTCTTTTTGTTCCCTCATCTAAAAATTGCGCTCGGAGGACAAAGATTTTCGTCAAATGAAGAGGCAATCACCTTCGTGAACAATTATTTTACAGAGAAAAATGCCGAGTACTATTTGGACGGGTTACAGAGATGGGAGCATCGCTGGAAGAAGTGTGTAGAGTTACAAGGAGACTATGTTGAAAATTAAAAAAAAATTTCAGAAAAATGTCTTGTATCTTAGTTAGGTCGGAAACTTTTCAGACCACCCTCGTAAGTACGACTTTAATATCCGATGCGCTGTTGCTTGGGAAACGTTCACGTCGCGTGCGATACCGCGGGTACTTATTGTAGGATCTTCATTAATCATATCTAATACATCTTCTTCCGCTTGAAGAAAGTGCGGTGCTCGTTCTTGTCCACGGCCTTCAATATGTTGCGACGGTGCTACCTGTATCACGAAGTCGTTGTATCGTTTGCAGTATTGTATTCCGCGAAGGCTGTCTTCGTTGTGGAAAACGATCGGCGTACAGTCGTTTTGTCGCTTCTACATTATAATGACATTCTCCATACATTAAAGTTATGTCTGCCAACTCTCGAGTGGAAAACATCTCGCTCGCTTTAAATTTTTTCACACCTTGTCACTCTCAGGAAAGTCAAAGACCGACTGATTGTGACAACATGTTCCGACCCTTACATATGTAAATAGCTACCTGCCAATGACAAGGAGGGTCAGTCAACCCCTATCGATTTTTACTTAAGTAAAAGTATGAGAGCAGAACCGGCTTGGCTTAGCGATTAAATTTCAAAAGTCTTTTTCTCGGAAACTATGCAATTTTTACCTACCTTTTTTTATCGCAAATGTATGTACTATCACACCGCTATCCACCTTTAAGAGGATACCCTTTATTTCAGAATCACCCTGTATATCTGCTATGTTTTAATTTAATTCAATTATTTGATGTTAGAAATAAATATTATGGTATTATCAGAGCATGTTGGGGTGAACTGCAGAGTTTTAACTATGCATTGATGTATCAAAATAAGAGCTTACTATTCTCAATTGACTTATGAACTACCTTAAAGAACTTGGTGCAGATTTTATCTCATGACAACAGCAAGTGATACCATAGCAGTTTAAATCTTTTGACAATTAAGATTTTTTGAGATTTCAACATAGTATTTTAGATTTTTAAAACATTGTAAGAAAAAGATTGTTGATACAATGTAGTGTTGCATCTAGGGTATTGTTTATAAGGCTTTATGTTACAAATCAAGGTTGTTCATGTTTGTTCTGAATTTAATCTTCTTATACAAATATGGGTGGTTGTCTGTCAATATCTCCTACAAATACAACAGAGGTCAAAGTGTAGAACCCTGTAGTACTCCTATAGTAACATCAATAGCTGTGTGAATGTTATTAGGTATTTTAACTTTTTGAGTTCTGTTACTTAATATCTTTTTAACAGTCCTAGACCAACATAACAGCAAATGTTCAATTACAATTCACAGTTTATTGTATTAATAGTTTTATTAAACTTCAATAATACCTTTAAAGTGCACTTTGCTTCACCATATGTGATGTGATCTATAAAAAGGTGCGAGTGTGTTTGTGTAATCCGTTGTAAAACAATTATATTGTGTGGGTGCAAAATGCAGCGTGACATTGGGTGCATTTAGTGGACATTCTCATAGAGGTTTAAGGACTTCTGGTAGTTAATGTAGGAATTGGTTCCACATGTTTGTAAGGGACGAAAAAATGGGCGTGCACATTGTCAGCTTTGTTTCTAGCCCTAAGTTGTTATGGTTAGTTAAAAGACACAGAACGAGCAAGTCCATTCACTGTAATCTTTTTTGAATGTGTAAATAAATGTAAGATATTTTAAAAAAGAAGTTTTTATTTATCAGCAAAAATACTGAACAAAAGTTTAAGAATTAAATAGGTACCTTAAGTAAATTTCGCTGTAGAGCAAAAACCCAACCACAGTTAAATTGTTGATTTTTAGGTTTCAATTCCAAATGTTTCCAGTAACTTTTGGCAACATTTATTTTAAGCAATAAACCAGCTTAGTAGGTTATCACCTTGCTATTCTACATATGATTAGTTCACACAGTGTCATGTTATAATTAAATGGCCTGCAAAACTTTAAAGTCATTTTTCTCAAAACTATGATTTCAAAAGCAAAATTTTCAAAATGCTGCATTTCACTGAATTCTTAAGTCTTCCTTACACCCGTATGAAAAAATCACAATGCATCTGACGTGTAGTACGAACAACTTGTAAACTTCTATAATTAATTACATATGTATAATAAGTAATTTGTGTTATAGGTGATAGAAAAACAATAATAATGGGAAAGTGTAATGAAGCTAAACGCAAAGTTACCAAACACATTGTTAGCGCAGTTTTTAACATCGTGAAGCAGTTTCAAGAGAGACACTCGCATAAGTATTTTCAATACATTTTTTTAGGTTTAACACATTTTTAATTTAATTTTGCTTTATGTTCATGAAAATATTTCAATATTATAACACATTTGCATCTATATAAAGTTTTTAATTTTAGGTGAAGCTGCAACAAGTCAGCGTATGGATGTGGTGAACACATCAAGACAATAATTTGTCATCATTGAATAGTTCCTGTAATTACATTATCATTTATTTTCTAACCACGTAAACTTATAAAATTCTTATATTTACTTTCAGCAATAACCCACAAAGTAAAAATGGGTTTTAAAACCACTCTTTGTGATGATGTCGTTTGCAAAACAGATCTATCAACCTCTGGAAACAGTCGATACTACATTAACTTCGACTAGCACATACAACCAGAATACTTATTTATTTTTTCGTTTTTATGTTTACAATAAACTATACTTGTGTGTTTGCAGGAAGAACTACTTGATAGAAGAATAGTCAACATTCAACATTTATTAAACAAGCTCAGGATTTTGGATTCACACAATTTGAAATATAATTGCTCTTTTAAAAATTTAAATTTTTTCAAAAAAAAAGGATATGGTTTATTTAGCAAGTTACATTTTAAGTGTAATACGTGTCATAATGAATTTTATGTTGAATTGATTGAATAAACTTCAAAATTCTGAAATGGATATCAATACTTCAGTTACAGCTGGCACAATGAGTACTCCAATGCTCAGGAATTATTTGAAGCACTCGAAATACCATTCTTGTTATTACAAACTTATGCTAAGTACCATGACATCAAGTGTAAAGGATGGTAACAAGCCACATTAGTGAGCATGAAGAAGCAAAACATGCAGTGGCACAGGAAAAGTTGATCAAGAATTTAGAAATTAATAGGTAAAGAAAAATAGGAAATGCAGCAGCAAAGCAACTAGGAACACCGAAGGTTAAACATAAATGAGAAAGATTGCAATAAAGACTATGGTGAATTTTGCAAAAGGTCAGATAGGAACTCCAAATTGTACAAGAAAGAAAAAGAAAGCTTTTTAAGCAATTAGGTAAAAAAATGAAAACGAAAGGAAAAGTTTGGAAAGAAATACCTTACTATAAGCTGGAGGTAGAGAATGGCTGGAATAGAGAAAGAAAAAGATTTTATCAGCTTCAAAGTTTTCAGTGTTTGTACTCAAAAAGCTACATCTTGTACAAATCCAGTGAAGAAACTGCTTTATGGGGAGGGGGGGGAGTTAGAAAATAAAACTATAATCCATGGAAAAGAAAATGAGAGTAGGGCAGAAGAGCAATTTGAAAAACAAGAATGTGGCCTATTTATTCATGAAAGTTATATGTTCCTGGGGGCTATTTCTGATGGTGTAATATAAAATAGTCAAAATTAAATGTCCTTTTTCTGCAGTAAATATGACTCCTGATGAAGCTGTAGAGCAAAAGAAAATAGAATTTTGAAAATTTGATCCTACTATCAGGCAATTTATTATAAATAAAAAGCATTGCTGATATTATCAAATTCAAGGCCAACTACAAGTATCTAATAGAACACAATGTCTGTTTGGGGTATGGACTGGCAGTGACTATTATATGAAAGTTGAATATGTTGAAAGGGACGATAAGTTCTTTTGTTCCCTGAACTAATCAATTCACGTATGGAAAGAAGTATGCTAATCCAAGATCCTCCTTACGTAATAAGTGCCCAACAAGAAAAAGAAATGAAAAAGAAAACAAAAGAAAAGCAAAAAACAGGATGTATGTAATTCCTACAGAACTTGAGAAATTTTGTTGTTATAGCCATATACCAGGTGTAGAAGTATGAAACCGATTTTTTTTGTAAAAATTACACGTCTGTTATTTAAAAATTATAAAAAATATTTTATTCAAAATAGTCTCCATTGGAATTTATACATTTTTCCCACCTCTCCGGCAGGTTATGAATGCCACGCCAAAAAAACAATTCTTCCTTTGAAGCGAACCAGTTGTCGAGCCATTTTCGTACATTTTCATACGAATCGAAGTGTTGTTCGGTGAGTGCATGTCCCAATGATGCGAACAGATGGTAATCGCACGGAGTCAAGTCTGGAGAATAAGCTGCATGCGCTAGTATTTCCCAATTGAACGCCTCGATCGTATCCGTGACCCATTTGCTGTGTGTGTGGGGGCATTATCATGAAGCAAAATGACTTTATGTTGCCTTTTTGCATATTCTGGTCGTTTTTCATGTATTGCTCGATTCAAATCGATCATTTGTTGTTGGTAGCGATCAGTGTTAACGGTTTCACCAGGTTTTAGTAGCTCATAATATATTACACCCTTTTGATCCCACCAAACGCAGAGCATTGTCTTCTTTCCAAAACGATTTGGTCTTCATCACCTGTCACTATTCGATGGAGAAATGATTTTCTTTTATATCTGACGAGCAGCATTTGACAAGTGGTTTTTCAATTTTCTTGCTGTCTTTCATTCAGTTCATGTGGGACTGATTTTCCCACTTTCTGAATCTTTCTCATAGCTTTCAGACGAAGAGATACTGCTTTCTGCGTCACATTTAATTGTTCCGCTAGTTCTTGTTGAGTCTGAGTATCGTCTTCATCCAATAAGGCTTGCAAGTCCTTGTCTTCAAACTTTTTCGGTGGTTTCCCATGCTCCTCGTTTCTCACGTCAAAATCACCACTTTTTAAATTTTTTAAACCACTCGAAGCACTGAGTTTTGCCAGGAGCATGTTTACCGTATGCTTCGACAAGCATTCTCTGCGATTCTGCAGCAGTTTTCTTCAAATGATAGCAGAAAACCAATGCTGTCCGCAAATCATAATTCGTGGGCACAAAACTCGACATGTTTGAGGTTATAGAAAAATATACCGGTGTATGAAACTTAGGTTATTGTGTGTTGACAAACTTTGTCAGCTGTTAGAGGAAGAAGATGGCGCTGTAGAAGTGGTCTTACGGCCTTTAAACTGATAGCGAGCACCATCTATAGGGAAATTCCGGTTTCATACTTCTACACCTGGTATATTTGCATTATTAAATTTTTAATAAAAAAAATTTATATTTTATATTTATAGTTTTATTAAAAAGTGGTTTTTGTGGTGTATGAAGATCCGTTCTACACTTGATGCAGGTAGCTGCTGCAATTGTTCATGGACAATCACAAGCGATTCCTATACTTGATTATACTCACATTCTCCGTTTCATCTTTTTTTTTGCCATTTGTGAGTTTTCAGTTTAAAACTTTGTCACTTGGAGTCCTTATTTTACAGAAGTAAATTTTATAAAATTGCATTTTCGTAGCACCATAACTTTATTACTGTTTTAAATTTAGCTCTAGGATAAATCTTAATATAATCTAGAAAGTACAAGAAATGATCTGATTGGAAGAATTTTTAGTATTCCTATATGATTTAAATGCTTCCCAACTTACAAATGAAGTTAAACATTATTGCAAAAGTAAAAAATTCAAAAAGTGTCCCATTAGATTGTAAAATAAGCTGTAGATTAAGGGAATATTTCTGAGAATTCAAAATTTATTGATGCATTTTAAAGTTATGATGGCGCACGTTTAGATGTTACTCTTTTATATTGGAAGTGTAAAGAAAACTTAACAAATTGAGCTGTTCATTTTTTAAATACTATCCTCTAGGTCTGTAGAATAAGATGCATCCAAAAATGAAAATTGATTTTTCCAATTTAAAGTACCTTTTTATAGATCACATCACACATTAAGAACTGCATCAAGAAAAATTGACATTTCCTGAATGCTGCTATTCATTGCTGAAGTAGGCTATGAATGAGTAACATCTTTAAAAGGAGAAATTACTGTTGTAAGACTAGATTTTGGGTATGCTCTATGAACAAAATATCTTGTACAGGTGTCTCAAATTAAGTTTTAGCGTGGGAATCTCACTTATTATAACAGATAGAGCATATGTTTGAATTTGGCACTTGTGCTAAATTTTATACTGATTAATAATCTAAAAACAACTTGAGCTAACTTTTGTTCTCCATTTATGACTAAGAAAAGGTAAAATGGCGGTGTATGTTTTTCACCTCTAGCTTCCTTATTGCTGGGAATTCTAACAAAATATAATAAAACATTTTTTTAGTATACACTTTCCAAGACCGTAACGTTGGAGACTATAAACTGTTTTAGTGGCCTAGGCCTTAAAGGTCCCATAACAACACTTTAGCGAATTATTTTTGTTTACTACTATATCTGTTCTGTTTATAAACAGTTTCCATAGCTACATCATCACGTACATGGCAATGCCTACTATAAATTTTGCTTTACAGTAATTTCTTAATTACTTTTATGCTAATTTAAATAGTTTTTACTAAAAAATATCGTATGTAACACATATACAAATTAAGTTTTAGTAGACTCATCTGATATTACAGACAAGGCGCCAAAGTATCAGTGGCAGCCAGTGACCTACCTTGAGGGGATGCTATGACTGTTTGATTGGTTGAAATATCAAATTGTACACAAACTAACTAATGAAGTGGTTGCAGCACTTGCTGAAGTTAGTCACCAGCCACAATGACAAAGTTTTTAGTGGACTATTTCAAAAGACTTATTATTTCCGAAACTATTTTAGTTCGTTTTAAATTAAATGATTGGACATGAATATTCCAATATACGGAGGCTTATCCCTAACCATAACAGTCACCTTACCAAACAGCAACTGCTTAATAAAGTACTCTCTTTTCCTTTTTTTATGTGTATTAATTCAAAATAAATTACAAAAAATAGGATAAAACACAAAATTGGGAAGCTACATTTATGTTACAATTAACTTTTAAAGTATACTGTTAAAAATAAGAATAAAATACACCTACCTTTAAATGGGCTGCGAGCAGCAGATGCAATAAGATTAGCTGCTCCAGTACCACTGCCTACTGATAAGTTCAAAACAAGATAGCATGCCAATGCTTGCAAGGAAGGAAACTGTGTGCCCAACTGATGTTCTGCCCATTCTTTTACTACTGCCCAGGCTGCTGCTACAAGATCAGCAGAACTACACGAAACTTCTGAGGACTAAACATGATTTTATGAAGTAACAACCAACAGCAACATTATGTAGTTTATATACCTGCGGTTTATCAGAAAGATCAGGTAAAAGGGGAGAATCTAATTTAAGACGCCTTCGGAGTCCAGCATAACAATATCTTGAATTTCCTCTCGTTCCTAATCGTCTGGGTCTAACTCTAGGGTACACTTGCTTCATTACTTTTCCAAAATCTGCCGTTGACAATGGTTTTATTTTATTTGGCCCACAAAAAGCACTAAGCATAAAAAAATGTTTGTTGATTAATTTACAACATTCTTAAGTTAAGCTAAAAAGAATCTATTAATTTCTACAACTTTTCTTTTCGTAAAAACATTATTCTCAATGTATAAAAACTGAAATAAGAAGTTTACATACTAATATTCATTATACACTTCTTGTTTGGGTAAAGATAATTCAGGATCTTCCTCAAGATGTGTTTTAATCCACATAATTGTTTGACTAATTTCAGACCGGCTCCCCAGCGGATTAAGTGGCTGTCTCAAGGGATCGCCTACATTACTACATTCTGTTGGTAATTTCAGATATAACAATAAATGCTCTGTTGGCGTAAGTGTTTTTACTTGGTCCAATATGTTTTCTATGGTTTTTTTAGATATGTCACTAAAACAATATTTTTCATTTATCAATCAGTTATCTAGAAAAAGAAGTGGCAAAAACTAACCTAACGGCAGCTTCAACTGCTTCTTGTATTTGTGAATTACGATCAACTTTATCTTTGATTTTTTTGGCCTCATCTGCACTTCTGTTTTCATTATGGGTTTCAAGTAGATTAGTGATGCCATGATCCAAATAATCATCTGCCTTTTCAAGTTCCATTGCCACAGCTTGCTGATCTTTTGAAATCCATTGTTGTTTATCCATTATTACTTATTGTGTTTCTGATGAATTCTTTTAGTGTTGTACCGTGTTTAACCGCATTTAATCATACGAAAAATAGAAAACCCAAACATTTTATTGTCAACTAAAATCAGCTGGCCTCCAATGGACGATAACCAACTGGTCCCTATATCCAATTTTTTTTTTTATTAAATGCCTATTATGACGTAATAACGATTTGGATGTTCGCTCGTAGTTGTTCGCATAGTGCGCATGCGTAACTAAACTGATACGTTCTACCAACATGCGATTTGTTTTTCAATTAACATTTTACATTACGTATTTCTAGATATTTTTGATAATTTTATTGGGATTGACCACCTTGTTTTCTAGGGACTTTTCGTTCAATTTTAAATGTAAAATAGCGTATGCACAACAGTATCCGTGGTTTTTATTCTTTTTTTATTTTTAACGGTTAAATATCTGCCTTTCACGATTATTTAGCAGTAAAATTTTCGGTCTTATGTTATTAGCCTCTAAAACCTCTAAAGACCGTCTGACACATTTGTAAATTTAGTACAAAATTTATGTTACAAATCTTTTATAAAATTTAGCATCGTCAGACATATGTACGTATTTTGTTACAGAATTTGTTACAAAATCGTCTGACATAATGATGTAATTTGTACAAAATTTTATAGAAAATTTTTAATATAAATTTTGTACTAAATTTAGCATCATTTCAAAATGTTGAAATTCTATTGCAAACAGAAACTTCTTTCAGAAATACCAATAATAAATGGCAATTTAGCAGTGGAAAGTTAACTACCACTGCATACAGAATGTGGGGAGTTAGCAGTGTCAATCTTGCGTATGTGTAGTGCAGCGTGTGGCAAATCCAACGAACTTAATAATGACAAAAATTCAAAAACACTGAAAATCTTCCATTGAAACAAATTTCATATATCTTTCTGGTAACCTTGACCCTACTCATGAGATTGAACTCAAAGACCGAAAGGGGTGCCGATGTACTTAAACTTCTTCAAGTGTGCTGAATCTACTACGATTGTGCTACATCGAACAACCCTGATTGGTGTTTCACTGGTTAATTAAACAAAAAAAAGTATAGCCATGGAAACACCAATAAAACCCCGAAATCTAGTCAACGAACTCCGAAGGAGTCGTTACTGAATTTGCGAAGTCGGCCTGTCTGTCTGTATGTCCTCAATTTTTGTCAAATTCTGAAATTTTGACTTCAGATTTCGATTCTACATTAAAAACTAAAGACAACGTAGTATCTTTGTTTTTTGATAACTCTTCGGGAACATGGTCAAAATGGCGGCCAAAAATTAAAAAATTTTTAAAAACTTTTTTTACTTTAGAATCGTATTCTACATCAAAAAAATAAGACAAACCTGTACTTTTAGTTTTTAATATCACCTCGGGAACATGGTCAAAACGGTTGCCGAAGTCTGAAAAAAGTACAAAACGGCGGCCGAAAATTAAAAAATTTTCAAAAAATTTTTTTACTTTAGAATTGTATTCTACATCAAAAAATAAGACAAACGTGTACTTTTAGTTTTTTGATATCACCTCGGGAACATGGTCAAAATGGCTGGCGAAGTCTGAAAAAAAGTAACAAAACGGAGTTCGTTGTGGTTATGCTTTGCATTCCCAGATGTTTTTAAGCTAAAACGGCTAAAACCTTTTTAGCGAATCTGGCCATGAAATTTAAATAATCAGGATAATCAGAAATTTAAATATGGGTCTAAGTCTATTTTACTGGCGTTTAATTGGTCATACAACAAAAAAAAAGTAAAATATAACCATGGAAAGTCAATAAAATTAAAGTTTTAGACTCAGTTTTAAGCCAAAACCTTATTTTAGTGAATCTGGCTATGAAATTCGAGGCTATGTGATTGTAGTTATTCAAACGACAATAACAAGATTGTTTGTGTTCAGGAGCAGTAATCAGTCTTAAGCGCTATCAGCATTGAAGAAAGCGCTTTTAAAAGTGTTGCTTTTGCCTTTATGAAAATGACGTTTGCCAATCGAAACCTTTCATCGACAACGCTGCTCCTTATATTTGTAGTGAATGTACCGTTATTTTGCGTTAAGTTCTCAGAAAGCTGAGTTTTCTTGGAGCGTTGGCTTGCCGTACTTTTTTATGTTTAAACTAGCTAACAGGCCGTTTCAGCAGAAATGAAAATGACATTTTATTTTGATTTTAAAAGTGAAGGCTATGTCGCTCAGCAAATTCTGGAAGGGACTCGGCAGAAACGTCTAGGGACTCTGCTTTGTCAGTATATAACTTAACCGTTGAGGTACGTTTTTTTTTTGGGTGCCTCATTACAGCCCGATTTTACTCGAATGTTGCCGTTTAGCCAAAAACAGTCGCTGTAACTTAGCGGTAGCAATCGCTGTTACAGTGCTGTTGGAGCCAGCCAGACGTCTCCGTTGATTACAATGGTCGCATTCGTAAGATTCAACGGTTACCGCTACGCTACCGCTCCAGCCGCTGGTGTCTTACGAAAACAAACGTTAGTTCGGAATCACTATATCATGCACAGACGTTAAATCTGTCGTTTTCACCAGTAAACTCAACAGTTCTCTAAAATGTAGCGTACTTTAAAATTGCTACAAAACATAGCCGACCACTCCCAACGAACCGAATAACCGATAAAGTAGCGCTGCATTTGTAAGACAAATCGGTAACCGTTCCGCAACTGTTGAGTCTTACGAATGCGACCAATCAATCAGAATCTGTCAAAAACAAAATAAAAATTGAAATGATAAATTCTAGACATGCTGAAAGCTGCAACTTTATAACAAAAAGAAAACCAATTTAAACATTAAAGTCCCGTTACATATTAGGTATCCACTACATTACGATTCTTTAACTAAGGGTTGTCAGACTTCCTGTAATTATCAAAATCTACCCATGAAATCTATCATAATTTTAAGAGTGATGTGGAGCAGTTAGTATCAATTGATAGATAATACAGTCCAGGTAAAACTATTATAATTTTTAATAATTTTCAAAAGAATAATGCAATCTTTTTTCTGTCCTGCATAATTATTAATTACTAAACAACTTTGTATGTGTTTTGAAACAATCAATTTTGTAGCCAGCACAAAGTTATTAGCTGTTCATAAAATTGTAATGTTAAGGTTACGTAGTATTTAAAAGACTTTGCTGTATGATCACGAGTAAGTACGTACATTGATTGATCAATAATAATGCAGATAATAAAATATTCATTGTCTAGGCCCGTATCTTTTAATCCATAATTTTTCTACATTTAAGTAATTTTTTAGTTAATTTCTGATAATAATGTTCTAGTTGTTCTGGCAACGCTGCAAACGTTTCTCGAGGATTTCAACCATTTCAACTTTCTAGTGTGATTTAACCTCAAACTCCATTAATAGTGAAGTGATACAATATTATTTTGTACACGTTGTAGAAATTTAATTTCAAAATGCCGTTGTCTTGTCGGTTTTATAAAGAAAAGTATCCCGAAGTGGAAGATGTAGTGATGGTTAACGTAAGGTCAATAGCTGAAATGGGAGCATATGTACATTTGTTAGAGTACAACAACATCGAAGGCATGATCTTGCTTTCTGAATTGTCTAGAAGACGTATTCGTTCTATCAATAAATTGATTAGAGTTGGAAAAACAGAACCTGTTGTTGTTATAAGAGTTGATAAAGAGAAAGGATATATTGACTTATCAAAACGTCGTGTTAGTACTGAGGATGTAGAGAAATGTACAGAACGTTTTGCAAAAGCGAAAGCTGTAAATTCTATATTGAGACATGTAGCCGAATTGCTAAAATATGAATCAGATCAACAGTTAGAAGAATTATATCAAAAAACTGCATGGTATTTTGAAGAAAAGTATAAAAAGAATAAAGCTAGTGCATATGATTTTTTCAAACAAGCTGTAATGTAAGTGTAGTAAATTATGGTTTTTATGAAGATTAATTTAATGTTAGAATTCATTAAAATAATTAGTAGTAATCAAATACTATTCATTTACCTGTATTTATGAACAATATGTTTTAATAATAATTGTGATTTGGAGTTTTAATTCTTCCAGATATAAATGCATAATTATATTAAACATTATTAAAGAATACCACTTTAACATATA